>JADBJO010026559.1:20000-22383 GCA_016801955.1 Conus betulinus | reverse complement strand
TATGTTTTACATACCCAGAAATATTCTGTCATATTTTGTAACAATAAATTATTGTATTTTATCGCTCGTAAATTGATTGTAGCTGCCGGTATATCCATGATTGCTATCCACATAAAATTCCCGTTGAACGTGAGCACGCACACGCATACCCTGTCTGACTTTCACGTGCAGGTTACAAAAAAACAGTGGAACCCCCACACAAACCATACACTACTCCCTGGTTCTCTGTGAAACTTAAATGGGTGTGGTCCTGACAGTCAGATAGATTTTTCTGTAGAAAGGTGATGCCTTTCGTTGTTTCGTTTCAGGCGATAGCCTACAACTGCACAACCATCACCCGTCTTCAGAGATGCAGGTACAGCGTCTTCTCTGATGTTAAAATTAGTGGTATACTCTGCACAAAACATGAATCTAGCTGATCACATATACAACTAACAATACATACTCTGTCTTCGTTTATTCAACGGCATCCATTCACATGGCTGCCCTACAGTTTTCTAAACTGTTTGTATTCCATGGTACAACAGAAGTAGTATGACAGCGTGTAAAAGACTAATTCAGAGAAGAAGAAGAAGAAGAAGATGAAGATGGAGAAGAAGAAGAAGAAGAAGAAGAAGAAGAAGAAGAAGAAGAAGAAGAAGAAGAAGTAAACTGTGTTTCAAATTGCTGCCTTACACACGTAATAATAACAACTGGTAGTCCTATTGCATTTGTTTCCATATCAGGTTTACACTTTGTGTGAACGTTTGCTGACATAAAAGGGAATTTCAACAACTATCAGAAATATCAAACTGTTGGTCTGACCGGCCATCTAGCAATGCAATGCTCCAAACCGTTCTGAATAGATTACAGTCGTCAGCTGGTGCCATCATTGCTGAAGAAGAGGACGATTCTGTGAAGGCAAAAAATTAACCAGATATTCCATTCGGAAATTTTAAAGTGTTTTCCAGCAGAGCTTATGGTCGTGCGTTAGAACCACGTGTGACTTGTTTTAGTGCACATTCAATGTCCATCCCAAAATAAATGAATACTTGATTCTTTTCAGGCAATGTTAAAGGTGGTAGAAGGAAGAATGGAATCTGCTTCCACTTAAACTTTCATGATCTTCATAGCCTTTTCTCACTCAGCTTGTATCAACTCTGCTGGTTTACCGTCTTTTTCAGCAGACTTCTCTTTTAGGGACGATTTTCAGTCACTGTGAGAACGGAGGCACTCTTCAACACAAATTGGCCTCCATCAAGTTTACCGTTATACAAGTTTGAGCATAGTTTGGTCATACATTATACAATGCATTGTTCGCCCGCATTTCCCTGATTGTCTTGAATTTGAATGACTCCTCCATATTTACAAGTGATCAGCTTTTTCGCGCGTCTGGTACATCCTCTGGTGAGGGTTTTTATTCAGGCTGTCCTCTTTGTTTGTACAATGCTCATCTGTCCTGTCTTCATGAATTCCATAATATTCTGTTGATCCCACCGCTGCTTTTTTTTTTTCAAAGTAATCAAGTCATCAGATACATACATTGTATTACCAAGGACAAGTTTCACGAAACCTAAGGTTTATCTGTTCTTAAACCTTGCTGACATCTGTTTGTAACGGAATACTGCATTCGTATTATCATAGTTTGCCTGGACCATTTGCAGGATTGATACAGCTGTTTGTAAATAATGTTCTGCAATGTACTGCATAGTTGAATTTCCATACTTTATTCCTTGAATGTTGGTTGTACTTACCGGTTTGTTCCACATCGAATCCGCCATTAACTAAAAATACAAACATTTAAGGACACAGTCGTCACACAGCAGTAACATGTTGTCGACGTTCATTCTTTCAGTGTTCCTTTACCTGAAACCACGCCAGAATGCCAGCTGTTGAACATGAGGATCCACATAAGAACAGTAATGATGCTGCTAATGCTAGAACTGATATTAATGATAATTACATAGCATTCGTAATGCGCCTGGCCAAAAGTGCTAGGCGCTGATAACGAGCAACATATGTACACAAATTTTAAATCAACACAGTTATTACAAATACCTACCCACCCACAAACACTCACTCACAAGCACACACGCACACTCACTCACACACACACACACACACACACACACACACACACACACACACACACACACACACACACACACACACACACACACACACACGCACGCACGCACGCACAAACATGTACATACATCTTTGTACTCAATCCGTTCTGAAATAGACAGCCAGTGGAGTTTCATTAAGAGAGTAGAGCATGACTCTTGAAAATGTGACCTAGAAATAAGGCGAGCAACAGAATTTGAACATACATTATCTGTGTCACTTAACATGCACAAGAAAAGAAAAAAAAAAAAAAAGACTTTAGACCCTCCGCTCCCTA
>JADBJO010026559.1:12500-15000 GCA_016801955.1 Conus betulinus | reverse complement strand
AAATGCCACTTACGTGATTTTCGTGTGGCAGAGCATGAAAGAGAGTCAGTAGAAGACTGTGTGAAGAAAGTCTGTGACATCTTCACTGACAGCGCTGGCGTCAACATCAAGCCCTGTGACATCGAGGTGGCCCACCGAACTGGCAGAAGAAGCAGCGACAAACCGCGGCCTACCCTGGTACGGTTCTTTGACGGAAAGCTGAGGGACCAGAGGCGCCTGAAAGGAAGGGGGCGAGCATTAGGGAAGACCTCATCGCAGCCAACTACGCACTTCTCCGCAGAGCATAAAAACACTCGGCTACTATGTCGGCCTGGATATCGGGAGGACATATCCTGGCCAAAGTACAAAGTGGACAGATCGTGAGGCTGAACATTCACACTGACTCAGATGTGGCTTTCAGACGTGCCATGTCTTCAGGTGATATCAGTGTTGACGAGGACGACAAGCAAGATCACAATCAACACATCTTCACAGCTTGAAGCTGCTACACTGGGACAACATGTAAATATTCCATATTCCATGCAACATTTTTTGTGCCAAGACATAGTGCTTCTGTTTAATAATAGTTTTTCTCTCTCTCTCTCTTTCTCTCTCTCTCTCTCACTCTTCTCTCTCTCTCTCTCTCTCTCTCTCTCTCTCTCTCTCTCTCTCTCTCTCTCTCTCTCTCTCTCTCCATAATTGTTAAATTGTAGTGTTCCATAGGCAGATACAGATAGTGTGCCTGTTTAAATGCTATAGTTTGATCCGTGTTTCAGCCCTGACTGCTTTGATTCCATACTGATCCAATTTGATCAATCTGTTCTTGAATTGACTGTGTCTAATATAAATGACATTGGGCCAAATTTTGTTATCCCTTTGTTTATCTTTTTCTCTCTCCTGTCCCTGTCTGTGTTTTTTCCCGTTTTCTCTCTCTCTGTTTGTTTTTCTGTGCTCAGTTGTCTAAAAAACCATGTTCATGCATATGTAAACAAATTTTCTGTGATTTAGATGTCATTTTCTTTTATATGATATTGATCTGATTTCTCTGTCTCACTCTGTCTCTCTGTGTCCCCCTCCCACCTCTCTCTCTCTCTCTCTCTCTCTCTCTCTCTCTCTCTCTCTCTCTCTCTCTCTCTCTCTCATTGTACCTGCCTTTTCCCGTCTTGAATGGTATTCTGTTTAGTACATATGCACATATTGTCTACAATCTCATTTTTACATCAGTTCTCTCTCACATTGAATTGTTTGATTCCACATATATGTATTCAGATTGTGCAGCCTTATGCAATTAACATACCCCAATATCTCATACTCTCTCTCTCTCTCTCTCTCTCTCTCTCTCTCTCTCTCTCCTCTCTCTCCTCTCTCTCTCTCTCTCTCTCTCTCTCTGTGTGTGTGTGTGTGTGTGTGTGTGTGTGTGTGTGTGTGTGTGTGTGTGTGTGTGTGCCATTGCCCAACACATTACATATGGTCAAATGAATAGCAGTTGGCTATTGTGCGGAATTTTATTTGCTTGTGCCCAGATTATCCTTTTTTTCAGTCCTTTCTTCTCTCGTCTCTCTCTGTCTCTCTGTCTCTGTCTCTGTCTCTCTGTCTCTGTCTCTCTCTCTCTCTCTCTCTCTCTCTCTCTCTCTCTCTCTCTCTCTCTTCCATCTCTGCCTCTGTCTCTCTCTCTCTCTCTGTCTCTGTCCCTCTCTCCCTCTCTCTCTCTCTCTCTCTCTCTCTCTCTCTCTCTCTCTCTCTCTCTCTCTCTCTCTCTCTCTCTCTCGTCTCTTCTTTCTGCGTCTTTTTTCTGTCTCCTGTTGGTAAAGCCTCCTTCATTGATGCACATATTATGCCCGATGGTCTGAGCACAACTCTGAGAAAATATGGCCCCAGCGTGAAGTGAAAGCTTTATACATGGTTTGTGTTTTTTTACATTGTGGAAAGGGTCCCTTATCTCGTGAAGTAAAGTTTACCAACATCTGCGGGGACCTGATCTATTTTTAGACATGTTTTCTATTTTTAGCTCAGCTCCACTAGTGATTTCAAAAAACTTATCCACTATTATGAACATTTACCATGAAAAAGTGGGGTTTTTTTTTTTCTTGAGGCATTTTTCAGTTCACTCTTGTTTGAAATGACACCAATAGCAATGATAATAATAACTATTATTAGAATTAGAGTTTGTGCATGCATGTGCGAGCGCACATGCATGTGTTAACAAAGCCACAAACGTTTGTTTACATGATTTAGAAAATTTGGTCATCATATAAAATAATAATGAAAACACACACACACACACACACACACACACACACACACACACACACAACATATATATATATATATATATATATATATATATATATAACTTGGGAGGAGTATGAGACGATTTCTGTCATTCATTATCTTCCTTTGTCACAGAAAAAAATGTCACATTAAAGTATGTGCTTCAGAGGCACTGTCATCCTGAGCCATAGTTTCTTCAGATTCACCACTACAATTAAGACTGCACTTAAATGTAAGCATTCTGAAACAG
>JADBJO010026559.1:0-7500 GCA_016801955.1 Conus betulinus | reverse complement strand
TATTTCATTTGTTGACAACTCACTGAACTGCTGTACTGGCTGCACAACTTTCACTGAACTAAAAAAACAGTGTTCTCTTGTACTGGCTGCACAATATTTCAATGCACAACAATATTTCAATGCTGTTGACACAACTCACTGAACTAAAACAGTGTTCTCTTGTACTGTACAATATGGCTGCACATGAACTAAAACAGTGTTCTCTTGTACTTTGATTTCAATGCTGTTGACAACTCACTGAACTAAAACAGTGTTCTGTCGTACTGGCTGCACATTATTTGATGTTGTTGACACCTCGCTGAACTAAAACAGCGCGCCGTACCGGCAGCACAACTATACATGTTAATATACATGTTGTGTTGACATTTCACTGAACTAAAAAAAAAAAGCGCTCCGTACTAGCAGCACAGTATTTTTGATGTGTTTTCAATACAAGAGATACTATGTGTGGATTGTCATGTTGAGGAAAGCTAGTGGCGATTTTGAAAAGCGAGAACCTTGGATTATGAAAAGAACGTTAGACCATATGTGAAGAATGCTTGAATTCCTTATCTTTTCTTGCTGATGATTGGACGCTGCGGCACGTGATAGGTGAGAAAAGCTCACTGTTTGTAGGACGGGTGCGTTCCCGATCTGTATGGCAGACCAAAAGTTGCCAGACAGGAGGATAGGTGTCTTGACTTGGGTCAAGATAGATAAGATTTTTCAACCTTCGGGGGTTGAAACGGAAAATGTTTTTCAAGCGACCAGAGAGTGGTCGGTAACGTAGCACAGACAGAAGTCTGCTAGGAATTTTCTTTATTATTATTGATTTCTTATGATAAGATGCCAGTTGGGGAATAATAAATACATAATGAGAAAAGCTAACATTTTCATAAGTAATTGTAAACAATGTATATGATTATTAATAAAAAAAAAAAAAAAAACAATGAAATGAGTCTGTGTAATGAGAAGCACTTTATGAAGTCGTCGCGTGATTGTTTACAAAATATGCAAAGGAGTTTTTTAGATTAATATTTTTTGGCAAACATTTAATTTTGTATCCCACACTGTTTGGTAGGAATGTGCTGAAAACGGAATGCTACAAATGATGTTACCATGCTTAACGTTAATTCAAATTACATGTTTCAAAGCTAAGGACAAGATTTGGGGTATATTTCCAGAAAAAAAGGCTCAGCGTCCAACCAGTGGATCGTACATACCTCCTGAAAGCTTGATTACCACTGGTGGATTTCTTACACAAGAACTAATTCTTATGTAACTATGTAGTGTTCCAAAAGAGAGAACGATGAATTGAACGTTTTATGTTATATGTACATTGAAAAAGAACAAGGAAGTTAGTGGCAAATAAATTGTATTATTTTGTGAAAATTCGGAACGAAAGTTATCAGACGATTTGAACGTTGTGTAGATTAGAATTGATTGTCATTGTGAAAATCTTTGGTTTTTGTTTTGGTAAAGGGGGCACAAAAAGTGGATTCGTATTTCCCGAGCCTCTCTTTTGAGTGAATGGAGCAGATGCGTGCGCATGGAGTAAAACATGCTATGATTGCGATTGTTCGTACACAAAAACAGTGTGTGACAGAGGTGAATCCAATTTTTAGAACATAGCAAAAATTTGGAGATTTTGCAAGAAAAATTGAAGATCAATCTTGAAATTTTGGTATTGTGAATTTGAATTACTACAGTCGGGGGATACATTGTAAGTATTAAAATATCAGGTTTATACCCCTGTTCTGAAGTTGCCCAGAGAAAAAATATTGATTTGAAACCATTCGATAGATAAGACTCCCAATGTTACCCTATTAATTTTCAACAGCACTCTGAGTATTTTAAATTTCTGTGTTTTGTTATTGTGTATTTTTTAATTGTACTACAATCTGATACATGTAAATTGTCCTCATCTCCAGTTTCATGGGAGGTAGATTCAATTAGTGAACTACCTGAGGGTTTTCTTTCTCTTCTTATTCTTCCTCCTATTTTGGATCAACAACACTCTCTCTGGTTTCTACCTCTATTTAAATTTTCTCTCTCCTTAATCAATAGTAAATCCCTGTCTGATTTACCTGTTGGCATATTTGCTATTTCATATAGGGCGTTTTTTCTGATTAGTGTTTGTTGGGTGCTCCTTTTCTTTTAAATGTTGTAGAGGTTTTTTTTTCATAAATTGTTGTTTCAACCCGTACTAACCACCTTTTTGATTGCTGGATTGATTTATCTGGCATGGAAAAAAAACGTTTGATAGGTTACGTGATTTGTTATTACGTGCACAGATCCTTCACAGTGTGTTGAAAGATATTGCCATGTTTTTTTGTTTGTTTGTTTGTTTGTTTGTTTGTTTTTTTTTTGTAAAGGGAGCACACAAAAAAGGGGAATTGTTGTTTCCTCTGTCTCTCCTTTGAATAAATGGAGTAGGTTCGCGTGTTTGGGAGTATACATGCTGTGTTTGTGATTGAGTGTATTCAAATGCACCCTGTAACAGTTGCTGACACCTTAATGAACTCAAACATATTTCAATGTTGCTGACACCTCAAGGAACTAAAACAAAACATAAATAAAAGGTGCTCTGTATTGACACCAAGAGATTCTAATTTTGTTGAAACTTCACTAAACTTAAACTGGTGCTCTGTAGCAACAGCACAATCTTGTAATGTTTGTTGGCACCCCACTGAACTAAAACAGTGCTCTGTACTGGCAGGAAAATACAGCATTCACAATTCCTCAGGACATCTGATTATTGTGACGACATCCCCGTCGTCTGGCTATGTGACACTGAGAGGTAATCTGAGTTTTGATGATCCTAGGTCCATTTGGGGGATATATGTATGTTCCATCCAGACACGTTGTTATGCTTAGTTTCGAACTAAAGACATCACTTACGCCAGCCTTCAGCGTATATCGTCATGTTTGGCAATTTGATAAGTCTGTGAACAAAAGGAGGGACATACGATCTAAGGTATGGGATGGATCTGATTCTAACTGTGATTTCGCGAATGTATACACAGCAAGAGCATTGAGTGTTGACGTATCGACATCAGCATGCATCGAGACACAATGCTTTCAAGTGTTCTTCACATTTTTTCCTGTAAGGAAAGCTCCTCAAAAATTACCCAGTGGTTTCTGGAACTGTTCAGTGGATGATTATCACAGTTTTCAACACCACATGGATTGTAACTTGAAGACAGAGTGTGAGGATGGACAGGATGAAGCAGAACACTGTCCCTTCAGCAGTGCTGACTGCCGGGGCATGATAGCCATGTGTGGACGGTGCTACTCATTTCAGCATGATGTGCCTGGGTTCAATGGCGATAACTCTAAAGTGAGTAACGAGCATTGTCATTCTTTAGGGGGCACAGTAAGTGTGCCTTTGTGTGTGCTTGACTGGCTTGCTACAGTGCTTCACCTAACAGGGCTGCATGGGCAGAGGCTGTCGAACTTTGGGTTTGGTATCTTCTCCAATGATTTATCATCGCCTCCTATGTACAGGCAAGAAGTTTTTCAAGGCAGATTTGTGCTTTATCATACATTTCGCCTCACCATGGGTATTTTGGGCGTGCACAAGGGACAGATGAGATGTTATTGTACTAATCTTTCATACGCATGGCATATGCGTTTGTCCGCTGTCAGGGGAATGTCAGCCAGAGAAGTTCATTGCGTGGTACAGTTTGTGCATTCACAACAAATAGAACCTTTCAACACCCGCCACTTATCAAACAAGTTTCACTAAACAACACTAAATATGCGTTGCCATGGCGACAAAAAACCTATGACGTTGTGCCTTGGTAGTCATGTGACCTACACATTTCTTCTGTGTGGCTTTCATCCATTAAACGTGTGCACGCGAGAAACAGACAGCTTGTCATTTTCGTGATCACTCGTCACACATCTCGTTACATATAGCAGATAACGACTCTATGTTAGTCCACACATTTGCTTGCAGTGATGACGTCACCACACTGTCATACTCTTTAGTGTGCAATTTCATACACGATTGTCAGGATGGCAGTGATGAATCATTCTGTAAACATCCTGTGTGTGTGAAGAAGTTCACCTGCATGAGTGGCCAATGTCTTTCGTACAGTAGGGTATGTGACCAAACACCTCATTGCCAAGATCACTCTGATGACACAGCTGCAGTTCATATAGACGATGGATGGTGGAGTTCCCTTTTTTTCCTTCCCCTGCTCTGGTCAGGTTTGATAACATCAGGAAGTTTAAAGCGACCCCGATGGGTTTCAATGAGTCTTGTCCTGACAGTCATTACCGTTGTCCTGGTGACTCAAATAACTGTCTGCCAGTCTACACACGATGCAATGGAATCTTTGACTGTTTGGACAGTAAAGATGAAGACGGCTGTGAGGACATGATGTGTTCGGGATTCTTCAAATGCAGAGCTTCCACAACCTGTCTACACTCTGACCACCTGTGTGATGGCTGGCCTCACTGTCCAATGCATGATGATGAGATAGTTTGTGATACAATGTGTCCTACAGCCTGTCTGTGTCAAGGTCACACGTTCCGTTGTCTCCAGCCTTTCTCCATGACACGGTTTCTGAATATTCGCTTTCTGGATGGAACAAGTTCTGGAATAACACTTTCTGATGTAAGCCAGCTTGCGTATCTTGTTCATCTTGTTCTTGCTCAGTGCTCCTTGACTTTCATCCCTGTCATTACATTGTCAAACCTGAGATTCCTTGACCTCAGTGTCAACATGCTCAGTCATGTGAACATGTCAGTTTTTTCCAAGTTGGAAAATTTACAAACAGTGTCACTTTCCCACAACCCCATTGCCTCCCTTTACACTGACTTATCATCCATTGTTCAACAGCGTCATCTTATGCTAGTAGATCTGTCATTCACTGCACTGACAGTGTTTGATTCTAGTGTCTTTTTGCCGTTTGTTCGTATACAAAAAAACTCAATGTAACATTTACCACTATTCACACAATTGGTCCCAGGGGATTTCAGTCCACACCACAGTTGAAAGAACTTTATTTAGATGGCAGTCCATTGGAACTTTTTCCTCTCAACATGTTTAGAGATCTTTTCAGTTTGAGTGTTGTTTCCACAGAAAACTATAAGATATGTTGCCCCCAGGTTCTCCACAGTAATTTTGGTGTCGCCTCTTGTCACGCCCCCAAAGACGAAATTTCCTCCTCTTGTAAAGATTTACTGCAGTCGTGGCTCTATCGAGGGTTTCTTTGGCTGATAACCTGTCTATCGATGAGTGGTAATGTCTTCTGTTTCTGTGGCCGTTTAATGGCAAGGGGTATGACCCTGTCGACTGGATTCAGTGTGTTTGTGCTAAATCTTACGCTGGCTGACTTTCTGATGGGTGTCTACATTGCCATCATTGGAGCAGCTGATGAAGAGTTCCGTGGCAGATATCTGCAGTTTGATGACACATGGAAACACAGTATAGTCTGTACAGTGGCTGGTTCTCTGTGTCTGCTGTCCAGTGAAGTGTCTGCACTGATCATCTCGTTGATTACACTGGATCGTTTTCTTGTCATTCATTTTCCATTTAGCCTTTACGTTTTGGGAGAAAGTCAGCCGTCATGGCCTGTCTGTTGACTTGGCTCGTTGGTTGGGTTCTGGCCTCACTGCCTTCACTCCCCATGCTGTCACACTGGGAGTTTTACAGTCAAACAGGCATCTGTATTCCGTTACCAGTAACAAAACGAGACTTTAAAGGAAAAACACTACTCGTTCAGTTTACTAATTGTCCTTAACTTCATTCTGTTCTTATTTATCTCTGCTGGCCAAGCATTCATCTACCGATCTATCCAGAACAATGCTTTCAAGACCAACACGACCAGAGTATCACGGGACATGACCATCGCCCAGCGACTGATCACTGTGGCGGTAACAGATTTCATGTGCTGTTTCCCATTGGACTGTGTGGGATACTGGCTGTGGCTGGAACTTCCATCCCTGGTGAGATAAACGTGGTCCTGGCTATATTTATATTGCCATTGAACTCTGCTATCAATCCGTTCATGTATACTTTTAACATACTGGCAGAAAAAAACGGAAGCAATCCAATGAATTCAAACTTCTACAATGGCTTAAGTCTCATTCCGATATGACTTTCGCTCATTAGGCCGTGGTGTAATCTTTTCTGCCTCTTTACCATTTTCTGTTTTGAATTCAGTATTACCTACATCGATGTATACATTCATACTCTTGGTTCCTTTGAGGCCAACAGGTTACTCCTCAGCTGGCTTTACTCAGGTAGGTATTCTGTTATGTAAGCGAGGGCGTAAACACTCCTTGTTTATTGTCTGGAGCTTATGGTCTCTAACCGAGGCAAGGTGCTGTGTAAGTACACTATAGCCATTCCAAAAATGATGATCAGATACCATATATGGTCTTGATGTACATCCTTGATGTTCCATTACGGGCACGTTGGAGCGGGATGGAGGTGGGATAGGAGTAGGGGAGGGAGATAAGATGGGCAGTGCATTTGTAAGACATGTCAGAGTAGAGCAGGATGTGTGTCAAAGCCCTGAAAATCCGGGGTGATGGGTCCTGCCTTTGTCATTTATTTTCTACATTCTTCCTGTGTATAAAAGCAGAAGATTCCAGATAGTCAATAGAACGTACTTATCTGTGATACTTCTAGGCAGTCATATCATATTGCCTTTAGGATGCGTTTGTTTGACTGTGTGCGTTTGCCTCTGTGTGAGTGCGAGTGGACAAACAACTCCTGTGAACGTACCGCCCAAGTCATGCCCGTGTCAAAGAAATGGGAGAGCAGACACACTGGCAGGCAAGGAAAGAAAAAAAACAGCTGAGTACAGCACGGCTGATCTGATGTGATAAGAAAGCGTAAGAATCCCATCGACGAACAGGATGAAGGTCACTATACAATACCATCTTGCAGAACTCATTATTAAGAGAGGAAGTGGCTACACATCCAGACTAAAAGGAAAAGCCAGATGATTCACCAGCCAAACGTGTATTGCCATAAACATCCTGTAGAAAAACACAAATGACCAGACACACGTCAGCTGAGACAGGACACTTTGAAGCTCCCGTGTTATTTACTATTGTAAGGATCCTCCGTGTTATTTACTATCGTCATGTGTGCTGGTGAGCGTGCACATTTTCAAGTGGTGCAGTGTGTGTGTGTGTGTGTGTGTGTGTGTGTGTGTGTGTGTGTGTGGTGTGTGTGTGCGTGCGTGCGTGGTGTGCGTGCGTGCATGCGTGCGTGCGTGCGTGCGTGCGTGCGTGTGTGTGTGTGTGTGTGTGTGTGTGTGTGTGTGTGTGTGTGTGTGTGTGTGATTCATTTAACGTCTTCCACTAATCGTGATATTAGACGATTAAAAACAACAACAACAACAACAACAAAAACAACAACAACAAACGAGTGTGTAAGAGAATAAGACAAGTGCATGACTGAAAGTTATGAGTTCCAAGTATGCGTGCATGTATGTGTGAATGTGTGATTAAAGAAATAAGTATATAACTACGCTATTAGAAAATAGTAAACAAAAC
>JADBJO010026558.1:5000-22383 GCA_016801955.1 Conus betulinus | reverse complement strand
TCACAGTTAGTTGGTCATGGCCGGTTGGTCACAGTTAGTTGGTCATGGCCGGTTGGTCACAGTTAGTTGGTCATGGCCGGTTGGGTCACAGTTAGTTGGTCATGGCCGGTTGGTCACAGTTAGTTGGTCATGGCCGTTGGTCACAGGTCACAGTTTTGGTCACAGTTGGTCATGGCCGGTTGGTCACACTATTTGGTTGGTCATGGCCGGTTGGTCACAGTTAGTTGGTCATGGCCGGTTGGTCACAGTTAGTTGGTCATGGCCGGTTGGTCACAGTTAGTTGGTGATGGCCGGTTGGTCACAGTTAGTTGGTCATGGCCGGTTGGTCACAGTTAGTTGGTCATGGCCGGTTGGTCACAGTTAGTTGGTCATGGCCGGTTGGTCACAGTTAGTTGGTCATGGCCGGTTGGTCACAGTTAGTTGGTCATGGCCCGGTTGGTCACAGTTAGTTGGTCATGGCGGTTGGTCACAGTTAGTTGGTCATGGCTGGTTGGTCACAGTTAGTTGGTCATGGCCGGTTGGTCACAGTTAGTTGGTCATGGCCGGTTGGTCACAGTTAGTTGTTCATGGTGTTGGTCACAGTTAGTTGGTCATGGCCGGTGGTCACAGTTAGTTGGTCATGGCTGGTTGGCCGGGTGGTCACAGTTAGTTGGTCATGGCCGGTTGGTCACAGTTAGTTGGTCATGGCCGGGTCATAGTTAGTTGGTCATGGCCGGTTGGTCACAGTCAGTTGGTCATGGCCGTTTGGTCACAGTTAGTTGGTCATGGCCGGTTCGGTCACAGTTAGTTGGTCATGGCCGGTTGGTCACAGTTAGTTGGTCATGGCCGGTTGGTCACAGTTAGTTGGTCATGGCCGGTTGGTCACAGTTAGTTGGGCCGTTTGGTCACGGTTAGTTGGTCATGGCCGGTTGGTCACAGTTAGTTGGTCATGGCCGGTTTGGTCATAGTTAGTTGGTCATGGCCGGTTGGTCACAGTTAGTTGGTCATGGCCGGTTGGTCACAGTTAGTTGGTCATGGCCGGTTGGTCACAGTTAGTTGGTCATGGCCGGTTGGTCACAGTTAGTTGGTCATGGCCGGTTGGTCACAGTTAGTTGGTCATGGCCGGTTGGTCACAGTTAGTTGGTCATGGCCGGTTGGTCACAGTTAGTTGGTCATGGCCGGTTGGTCACAGTTAGTTGGTCATGGCCGGTTGGTCACAGTTAGTTGGTCATGGCCGGTTGGTCACAGTTAGTTGGTCATGGCCAGTTGGTCACAGTTAGTTGGTTCATGGCCGGTTGCCGGTTGGTCACAGTTTCTTGGTGATGGCCGGTTGGTCGGTATTAGTTGGTCATGGCCGGTTGGTCATGGCAGTTAGTTGGTATGGCCGGTTGGTCACAGTTAGTTGTTCATGGCCGGTTGGTCACAGTTAGTTGGTCATGGCCGGTTGGTCACAGTTAGTTGGTCATGGCCGGTTGGTCACGGTTGGTTAGTTAGTTGGTCATGGCCGGTTGGTCACAGTTAGTTGGTCATGGCCGGTTGGTCACAGTTAGTTGGTCATGGCCATTGTTGGTCACAGTTAGTTGGTCATGGCCGGTTGGTCACAGTTAGTTGGTCATGGCCGGTTGTCACAGTTAGTTGGTCATGGCCGGTTGGTCACAGTTAGTTGGTCATGGCCGGTTTTGTCACAGTTAGTTGGTCATGGCCGTTTGGTCGCAGTTAGTTAGTCATGGCCGGTTGGTCACAGTTAGTTGGTCATGGCTGATTGGTCACTATTAGTTGGTCATGGCCGGTTGGTCACGGTTAGTTGGTCATGGCCGGTTGGTCACAGTTAGTTGATTATGTCCAGTTGTTCTCAATTAGTTGGACATGCTGGTTGGTTACTGTTAGTTGATCATGACCAGTTGGTCTCAATTAGCTGGTCATGGCCGGTTGGTCACAGTTAGTTGGTCATGGCCAGTTGGTCACAGTTAGTTGTTATGGCCGGTTGGTCACAGTTAGTTGGTCATGGCCGGTTGGTCATAGTTAGTTGGTCATGGCCGGTTGGTCACAGTTAGTTGGTCATGGCCGGTTGGTCACAGTTAGTTGGTCATGGCCGGTTGGTCACAGTTAGTTGGTCATGGCCGGTTGGTCACAGTTAGTTGGTTGGTCATGGCCGGTTGGTCACAGTTAGTTGGTGATGGCCGTTGGTCACAGTTAGTTGGTCATGGCCGGTTGGTCACAGTTAGTTGGTCATGGCCGGTTGGTCACAGTTAGTTGGTCATGGCTGGTTGGTCACAGTTAGTTGGTCATGGCCAGGTTGGTCACAGTTAGTTGGTCATGGCCGGTTGGTCACAGTTAGTTAGTTGGTCATGGCTGGTTGGTCACTATTAGTTGGTCATGGCCGGTTGGTCACAGTTAGTTGGTCATGGCCGGTTGGTCACAGTTAGTTGGTCATGATTATGTCAGTTTGGTTGGTCATGGCCGGTGGTCACTATTAGTTGGTCATGGCTGGTTGGTCACAGTTAGTTGGTCATGGTCATGGCCGGTTGTTGGTCAGTTTAGTTGGTCATGGCCGGTTGTCACAGTTAGTTGGTCATGGCCGGTTGGTCAAAGTTAGTTGGTCATGGCCGCTTCGTCACAGTTAGTTGGTCATGGCTGGTTGGTCACAGTTAGTTGTTGGTCATGGCCGGTTCGTCACAGTTTGTTGGTGATGGTCGTTTGGTCACAGTTAGTTGGTCATGGCCGGTTGGTCACAGTTAGTTGGTCATGGCCGGTTGGTCACAGTTAGTTGGTCATGGCCGGTTGGTCACAGTTAGTTGGTCATGGCCGTTGGTCACAGTTGTTAGTTGGTCATGGCCGGTTGGTCACAGTTAGTTGGTCATGGCCGGTTGGTCACAGTTAGTTGGTCACGGCCGGTTGGTCACAGTTAGTTGGTCATGGCCGGTTGGTCACAGTTAGTTGGTCATGGCCGGTTGGTCACAGTAGTTTGGTCATGGCCGGTTGGTCATTGTTAGTTGGTCATGGCCAGTTTGGTCACAGTTAGTTGGTCATGGCCAGTTGGTCACAGTTACCGTTGGTCATGGCCGGTTGGTTGGTCACAGTTTCTTGGTGATGGCCGGTTGGGTCGGTATTAGTTGGTCATGGCCGGTGGTCACAGTTAGTTGCTAATGGCCGGTTGGGCACAGTTAGTTGGTCATGGCCGGTTGGTCACAGTTAGTTGGTCATGGCCGGTTGGTCACTATTAATTGGTGATGGCCGGTTGGTCACAGTTAGTTGGTCATGGCCGGTTGGTCACAGTTAGTTGGTCATGGCCGATTGGTCACAGTTAGTTGGTCATGGCCAGTTGGTCACAGTTAGTTGGTCATGGCCGGTTTGTCACTATTAGTTGGTCATGGCCTGTTGGTCATAGTTAGTTGGTCATGGCCGGTTTGTCACAGTTAGTTGGTCATGGCCGGTTGGTCGCAGTTAGTTAGTCATGGCCGGTTGGTCACAGTTAGTTGGTCATGGCTGGTTGGTCACTATTAGTTGGTCATGGCCGGTTGGTCACGGTTAGTTGGTCATGGCCGGTTGGTCACAGTTAGTTGATTATGTCCAGTTGTTCAATTAGTTGGACATGGCTGGTTGGTTACTGTTAGTTGATCATGACCAGTTGGTCTCAATTAGCTGGTCATGGCCGGTTGGTCACAGTTAGTTGGTCATGGCCAGTTGGTCACAGTTAGTTGTTGTGGCCGGTTGGTCACAGTTAGTTGGTCATGGCCGGTTGGTCATAGTTAGTTGGTCATGGCCGGTTGGTCACAGTTAGTTGGTCATGGCCGTTGGTCACAGTTAGTTGGTCATGGCCGGTTGGTCACAGTTAGTTGATTATGTCCAGTTTATTCTCAATTAGTCGGACATGGCCAGTTGGTCACTGTTAGTTGGTCATGGCTGGTTGGTCACAGTTAGTGGATCATGGCCGGTTGGTCACAGTTAGTTGATCATGGTCATGGCCAGTTGGTCTCAATTAGTTGGTCATGGTCAGTTGGTCACAGTCAGTTGATCATACCTGGTTGGTCTGAATTAGTTGGTCGGGGCCACTGTCAGTTCACCTTAACTAGTCTGTACCATGGTCAGATCATCTGAATCAGCTGGACAAGGTTGACTGGTCTTAATCAGTTAGTATAGTGACAGTCTCTTAGCCTCAACTGGACTGTCACGGTTCATTCATACCGGTCAGTCAGTCGCTTCTTAGCTTTTGGTCTGTTGCATGATGTCAGTCTGTCACTCGTCTTGATTGGATGGTCATGGCTGGTTGGTCTCCACAGGCTGGTTTGAGCTGATCAGTTGGTCTCGCCAGTTGGTCTGAATCAGTTAGTCTTGCTGGCTGGTCTGAACCAGTAAGTCTTGTGGCTGGTCTGAATCAGTCGGTCTTGCTGGCTGGTCTGAACCAGTTAGTCTTACTGGCTGTCTCAACCAGTTAGTCTTGCTGGCTGGTCTGAACCAGTTGGTCTTGCTGGCTGGTCTGAACCAGTTGGTCTTGCTGGCTGGTCTGAACCAGTTGGTCTTGCTGGCTGGTCTGAACCAGTTGGTCTTGCTGGCTGGTCTGAACCAGTTATTCTTGCTGGCTGGTCTGAACCAGTTGGTCTTGCTGGCTGGTCTGAACCAGTTATTCTTGCTGGCTGGTCTGAACCAGTTATTCTTGCTGGCTGGTCTGAACCAGTTGGTCTTGCTGGCTGGTCTGAAGTTGGTCTTGCTGGCTTGGTCTTGCTGGTCTGAAT
Source organism: Conus betulinus (assembly GCA_016801955.1). NCBI lineage: Eukaryota > Metazoa > Mollusca > Gastropoda > Neogastropoda > Conidae > Conus > Conus betulinus. The sequence goes on along the minus strand of JADBJO010026558.1, from coordinate 17,671 downwards.
CAGTTGGTCCTCTTCGACAGTCAAGGCAGGGTCATGCTGGAATACGCTCGATGTTCAAGTGAGATGAAAGAGAGGGGGGGGGGGGGGGGGGGGGGGGGGGGGGGGGGGGGCAGTAGCCCTCCCTCTGCCTGAGCGTATCAGGCAGAGACTGGCCACTCTAAAGGAGGTGCCAGGACTTTCGTATGGCGTTGCTGAAGTGGGAAGTCGGAAGTCAAGTGACAGAGCCCTGTCCATGGGGAAACAGATCTACAACCAAACGAAAGGAAAGGTGGGGAGGCACAACCGGGTGCACGGAGGCCAAAAATAAAGTCTTAAACGGTTTGTGACAGGTCTCCGACGCTCCCCCTCGTTATTAGAATATGATTATCATATGTAGGGATGCAGGGGGGGGGGGGGGGTATAGACAGAAGTATTTACGTTTTTACAACCAAAGTGCGCTCTCGCATAGGCACACGCATTCTGTCACTCACATTGGGCCCGCACAAAGGTACGGGGAAATCAGTAACATTTCATGCATAATAATCAACTTTTATTTAACTTGACTCCAAGCCCCCACCCATCACTACACAACACACTTATCTGTATCATATAAAACTGTAAACATCAGACAGATAATCTCATAATCGCATCCCCTTTCCTTCAGTTACTCCTACTTAACCAGGAAAGACAATATTCCACTAATCTGGTTCTCACTTGCAAACTTAAGAACAAATGAAACGTCCATAAACTTGCCAGCATTCCTTGGTTGACCATCAGTTTCTCTCAACCCACTGGTTGACTACGAGCTGAAACTGCAACACCGTTGTGTCCTCCCGATTGGCCAAATCCCAGTTGGGGGACACTGGCAACGTAGCTCGCGTTGCACCCTCAGACCGAGTCTCCAGACTGCACTGCACTTCGCTCTCTCCACGGAAAGGCTCCTGTCAGCCTCTCCCACAGGTCTTCTCTGGCTGCAAACACCCCACCGTTGTCTGGCAGCTCCCTGTCTAGGCTCCAACAGGCTGACATTTCTTGCTGTCGACCGTCCCCACACAGGAGACAATTCTTCTTGTCATCAGCTCCGAGGCTACAGCAACCTCCACTGTCTTACATCCCCTTCAGAAGACAGTTAATGAGGCGACAGCAAACCTCTGCTTCTCACTGTATTTTCTTGAGACCTCAGCAAGATGGGATGAGTTCACTTTTCCCTTAAGTGAATCACACACTTCCTGGTATCCAGGCACGTTATATCCATTCTCAAACAAGAGAGAACTCGAATTAAACTGGTTCAACCAATGGAATCACTGGCACACACACACACACATCACAACGGTTTGCACCAATAACTCCCCAAGTTATTTTTTATTCCACCAATGGAATACACACACACACACACACACACACACACACACACACACACACACACACACACACAGCAGCTGCTAGCACCAACAAAGAGTTGGGTACCAAGTGGTTAATGCATAACCTCCTATTCAAACTCATGTTCGATTCCCTGAAGCGACCCATTGTACTAACAGCCTGGACCTTTCCACAAGCCAGGACTGATGCTTCAAGTATTTACTACACTCTATAGACAACAAGGTGCAAATCACTCAATAGGCTGAAGCCTTCCATTCATTCCTCAGGACAAGAACGACTGAATGGTCACTGTGCTCTGCCTGCAGGCTGACGGTCACCTACCCGTGACGGTCACCTGACACGATCGCCTTCCCTTCAGGCCCACTGGAGAACCAGTGAATAGCCAGCCAGTGGTGGACATTCTCCTTCACCAAGGACTGGCAGGTCAGCAACTACTTGTCACTATCCCTTGGACATGCGAAACACTTCCCAGTAACTGTCCCTCTTTCAGTATACGACTTTGGGTATTCCCCACTGGTGATGCCTGAATTTGCACTCTTCAAGAACCCAAGGAACTTGCTCTCAACAACAGCAAAACTACCCTTAATTTGCCTAAATGCTCGAGAACATTCAGCCGACTCATGACACGGTTTAAAAAAAGAAAAGAAAGAAAGAAACGGGAAGGGCAGAAAACGTAATTGAAACCAATAAGAAGAAAAAAAAAGTCGCGGAGTTTGAAGGAACATGATTTAGAATGAATGTAAATCAGAATAGAATTTAAAACATCCTTTGCGTGGATAGCTTCATGTTGTCACAACGGGCTTTTGTGCATGTAAATTTAAAAAAAAAAAAAAGATTTTGGATAAAAGTTCTTTTTGCAAAGACAAAGATTTTACACGCTGGGTATGACAGTGCTTACATATTCAACTTACAACAAAAAAAAGGAGAAAGCAACATAAACGAAACGCCAAGAATTTGTATAACATTTAGTTAAAACATATACAAAATTATGACAGTTGACTTATTGAGTTTGTACATGGATAAATGTATTAAAGTGTTCACAACAAAATCGAGTCTGCCTGTTTCAAAGCTGAAGCAATAACCGTACATTTTTTTTTTTATTATTGTTGATCTATTAGCTTTCTTCATTGGAACTTGGCGCAGATAATTGCAAAATATTAGCACATGAGTTTCATACTGACTGAATCAGGCAAGTAAACGTCATTCATTTCCTCTCGCAATAAATGACACTGATAATTCATGAATGTTAGTCTTCATCTGCCTTGACTAGCTCCATCAGAATGAAGTCAGAGTACTTATTTCAGCTGAGGTAAGTTTTCACGCTTCGGGCCATATGCACGCATTACCATGAGGGACTGAACTAGAAAATTATGTTTTTTTGCAAGCTGCGGCTGCTGAGAATAGTCTCGCTGCACTTTGTTCAGGCCTACCAGAGGGCCATTCTTCTTAGTACTGGTCTGTCAGTGGTGGTTAGCATTGTGTAGTCCTCAGTGTTGTCATGTCGAATTTGATTATAAAAACAGGTCAACGTGAACACAATTGGAGTTTGTATGTGACATATACGTACAAACTCCAGTTGTGTTCAAGTTGGCCTGTTAGAACCAAATTCTGTGTCATGACAACACTAAGGCAGTCAAGTTACAATTTTCTTTTATTATGGATGAAGTAAATTCATGATGATCTTCCTGATGTAGGAAGGAAGATGTGAATTAATCTCTGTAAATGTAACCTTCCAGCACGTGGAACATGCAAAATATGTCCACAGGTACGTAACACTCCTGAATGCTATGTATTCTCTTGTGACGTGAGAAGCTGCTGTTAGCACATGTAGCATCTGACAAAGATCCCTTGTTTATTTCTCATTGTACAGTCCATCCCTTGAGGCATATGGCTGGGCTTATTCTTGGGCAGTTTTAACTATTGATTGATTTTTGTCCTGTTTACCCCCCCCCCCCCCCCCCCCCCCCCCCCCCCCCCCCCCCCCCCCTTCTGCTGCTGTTGAGGTAGCCAACGTATCTGATGTCATTCTTTAGATGGTACAACACAACACAGCTCAGAGCTGCTGCTTGTGTTTATACACTAGCGTTCCATGCACAGATGGCTTCTACAGGCTTTATATCCAACACATAGAGCTTACTCAGGATTGTGGACAGAGATTTTTAAAAAAAAACTGCATGTTTCTGCATAGTTTATTTAATCTGGGTATCTTATTGAAATGTTTTTATTTCTGACTTTTAAGTAACTGGGGGGGGGGGGGGGGGCTGTTTTTTTTGTTGTTGTTTGTTTGTTTTTTTTAAACAAATCTTCTAAGTAGTTGAGGTTTCGTCCTACTGCCAAACCAGTCAAAGGTTACGAACGAAACCTTGCAGTATATCCTGAAATATGGGCGCAAGCTCAAACACTGCGACGTTGACCTGCTCGCCAACGATCTCGCCAGAAATTTAAGCAAACATGATGGTACACCCACCTTGCCTGTTTTTCATTGAAATCACGACGTTCCAAACTCTTTTCAGATGTGACGCACATGGAGAAGACGTCATAAGGAATGTTCGAAGCAGAATCTATAGTGTTATAAATTAGCAGCTTGAAAGATGACAAGGAGGTGATAAGTCTATAATATCAAATAGGCTAACGATTATTGATATTGCAATGATGTCATAGAACACTATACATGTGATGATGATGCAAAATGTATTAAAGACTCATTTTGGGACTGATGATAATGCAGTTATCAGTTGTGTGATTATATACATATTAGACCTTTAATAATATAAAATGCTGCTATTGCTACTAACATTTATTTAAAATAAAATATACTAGTGAAGAAAAAACTTAGTAGGAAATACATCAATTCTGTTTTACAATTGAAACTTATATTTTTTTCCTCAAAGTGTTTAAATTCGTTATTACATCGTTTATGAAAAAATAAGAAAAAAGAAGGAACTTTTGTGACATTAATTACGGACGACGACGACTCTTGATGTCCCGACTTTCTTGCACAAAACTATTAACCTTCAAAATACTATGTTATAATTGCGTTTTTCTGATATATCAGGTAAACCAACACTTTCCTTCAGCCCACCTTCGCCCCCCCCCCCCCCTCCCCCCCCCCCCCCCCCCCCCCCCCTCCCCCCCCCCCCCCCCCCCCCCCCCCCCCCCATCCCCCCCCTCCATCCCCCTAACTCTGTCTCTCTCTGTTCTTTGTCTCTTTCTCTGGTCATTTTTGTCTGTCTGCTTTGTGAATTAATACATAAACGTCGCGAATAATCAACCAATCAATGAATAAACACAATTCAATTGAAAAAAATTTTAAAAGAAGTCCGATAAAAAAAAAAAAAAAGCTCTGTATATAATAAATCTTTAAAAAAAACAAACAAACAAACAAAACTGTTCGACACGGTGGAACACGCTCGATGTTCAAGTGAGAAGAAAGTAGGGGTGTGTGTGTGGGGGGGGGGGGGGGGGGGGGGGGGCAAAGTAGCCCTCCCTCTACCTGTGTGCGTATCAGGCAGAGACTGGCCACTCTAAACAGAGGTGCCAGGACTTTCGTATGCCGTTGGTAAAGTGGGGAGACGGGGGTCAAGGGATAGAGCCCTGTCCATGGGGAAACAGATCTATAACTAAACGAAAGGAAAGGTGGGGAGGCACAACCAGGCGCACGAAGGCCAAAAATAAAATCTCGAACGGTCTATAAAAAAAAAAAAAATATATATATATATTTTTTTTTTTTTTTTTTTTTTTAAGGCAAAGGGCAGATTCTCCAACATGGCGTCTGCAGCCTTTTTAGCCCCTCTGGATATCAGCAAAAAACAAACAAACAAACAAACAAACAAAAAAAGAAAAATTGACAGGAAGTCACTGGAACCATATGCAATCTTTTTGACCGGCTTACGATGACATTGTTTTATGCAATACAGGAACGCAGTCCGCACGACCATAGTCTCTCTCTCTCTCTCTCTCTCTCTCTCTCTCTCTCTCGCTCTCTCTCTCTCTCTCTCTCTCGCACGCACACACACACACACACACACACACACACACACACACACACACACACACACACGCGCGCGACGACGAAGATTGGGCACATGGAAACCATTTTATACGAGGGACGAACGAGGATGATTCAGGGCAGGAAAACGTCTGTTGGAAACAAAAATACTGAGAACGAAGACAGGAATACATCATGTTCCAGGCTTGCCCATATTCCTGTACCATCGAGGTTATTTTTATTTGCTTCTGTTCGTCCTTGTACTTGTCTGATATATACAAGTTTTAAAAGGCTGTGCCAGTCTTGAATAAAGTTCATTTATATTTGTTCATTTTTTCCAGTTCTTGTTGCTGTGTAGATGTGTTCGGTACAGGGTATATGGGCAAGCTTGGAACGGTCGTTTTTTTTTTGTTTTTTTTTTGTGTGTGTGTGTGTGTGTGGATGTTTCCTTGTTTGTTCTGTGTGTCCTGTGCTGTCATGTCTGCTAGGCGATTCGGTGTCGTAAGCAGCATTCCTTATGTTTTGTTTGTGGGAGCAAGAGTTACCCTACTTGTTTGCTGTTAGTCTTATCTCGAAGTCGGAGTGTGGTTGCCCACGTGGCAGGGTTATCAAAAACGGTAACATGCGTAATGTTCTCATCCCTAGCTGATGCATTTGTACCATAGTCTTTAAGTATTTTGGCTGTTCGGATGATCCATGGAGTCTTTTAGCCAGGGTACGACAACATCATCAACAACAACGACAACAACAACAGCAACAACATGAAGGTTAATTTTTGTGCAAGGGACTGAAAAAAGTCAGGACATCAAGAGTTGTCGTCCGTAACTATTTTCGCAAAAGTTCCTTTTCTTCTTATTTTTTTCATAAAAAGTGTACTGATGAATTAAGCAATTTTAGGGAAAAAAATTACAGCAATAATTGTTAAATATAATTATGCTTGTACAACTTTATTTAATGTATTAACTTTATCTTACTTAGATATTTTTTAAATATACATAAACATTAGCAGCAATAGTAGTATTTAATATTATTAAATGTATAACAACCATTAATGTTTGAACTACTCTTGCCATGTAGTCTATTAATTTTGGGACAAGCAGTACATAATGCTTGTAATTCGTTACATAAGTGGAAAGTTTCCTTAACTAAGCAGTAAACCTAACTTGGCCCAGCTGAACCCGAATAGTTCGGAAGCTCTAAGGAAAATTACAGAAGCTGCGACGTACTGCCACCTACATAGGAGAAATGGAGGGAATCCATCTGACAAATGACGATCGAGACAACTTTACACTTGTGCCCGTACGCCTGTTCACTTCATCGTGTGTATGTGCACGCATGCTGTTGAGTTCATTGTTATGCGACAGTGTGTGAATACGGACTTTTGTAGGCCTAGATACATGATACTTATCGCAACAGGCTATTCATCTTGTTATTGTTTTTTTTTTTTTTTAATATTTTTGTTTAACTTTAATGTATTTGAAAAAGAGAGGGGTTAGTTACCGCCAAGGACATAGACAAACATGAGTACAGGACTAGACACGATGCATTTCGACCTCTTGGGTCTTTTTCAGGTGGAAAAAAAAACACAGTATTTAGGACAGTGACAACTACACTTAGCTCAGCTTCTCCGGTGTTCGTTTCCAAATGAAAAATGGCCACCAGACGGGAACGAGGGAATGATACAAGAATACAATTCTGAGAAATTACAACCGTGCTGCTGACTAAACTATACATTAGTGACATAAATAAACCTGAAAAACAAGAGAGGAAGAGGGTGTTTTGGGGTTTGGGGGGGGGGGGGGGGGAGAGACAGAAAGAGAGGGTGTGTGAAACGACTGTAAATGGAATAAAGTAAGTGATTTTTTTTTAATTTCATCATATATATATATATATATATATATGTAATACATGAATAGGGAAATAAATAAAGAAAAATAATAGGTAAATACATCAAAAGAAGTGAATGAATAAGTAAATAAATAATAATAATGAATGATAAATGGGTAAATACAAATAGAGATAAATAAAATGAAATGAACAAAGTTGAAAATAGAATGAAATGAAATAAATGGGGAGTGGCTCCAACTTCTGTATGCAGTGGGTGGTGGTGGTGGTGGTGTGTGTGTGTGTGTGTGTGTGTGGAAGATTATGCCAACTGGTTGATGTTGTGTTGGGGGGTGGCTATCACAGTTATCTTCCTTTCCTGTCTTTCTACACCCTCTCCATTCACGACATCAGTCTAGTCTGTACTCAGATACCTATCCCCTCCCTCTTCTTCATCTTATTTTGTTTCAGTTTCATATACTATCTCCTCTACATGAGTTTCCCTTCCCTCTTCCCCCTCCCCTCCCTCTTTCCTGTGCATATGAGTGTATGTAGGTGGATATGATATGTAGCTATAAGCCCCCCCCCCCCCCCCCCCCCCCCCCATCCCCCTTTTTTTTCCCCAGTAGAAATATTAACTTTTCACATTGGTCGTATCCATTTCTTTCGAACCAGTCTTAGAAACACTAACATCATTACATTTATCATAATTAGTATCATTATGACCATCACCCAACAGTACTGTTCCAAGTAATACTGTTTGCATCAGTTTCCCTACCCTTTGCATATGTGTATATATAGATTTAGGAATATGAGCTCCCCCCTCTCTCCCTCCCTTTTCCCACCTGTTTTCCAGTAATAATTGATAGCCTTTTATTCATTTGATGACTTCCATTTCTTTCAAACCATTATGATTATTCGTATTGTTATAAATAGCACCAACATCATCATTATTTATAACTACTATCATTATCATCGCCACCCAATAGTTCTGTTTGCTTTTTATTCATTGAACATTTTCTATTCCTCGCTTCCAATCATTACACATCTATCATTATTACTACTACCACTATACCATTAAGCAATATATATATATATATATATATATATATATGTGTGTGTGTGTGTGTGTGTGTGTGTGTGTGTGTGCGTGTGCGCTTTTTGACTATCCTGTAACGTCTTCTCCCCATCTGTATAATACTACAACTATCATCGTCATATGATCATCAAAAGTGGTAGTATTTCTACCCTCATTTTCAAAACGTTGTCATCATTTTCACTCTTATTACCACTTGTGTAACTGTTATTATTGTCATAGATGTTTTCACTTCTGTGGTCGTCTTCTAAACAGCCTGGTTTTCATTCAACACAAGTTTTGAGCGCTGTTGAATATAAGAAGACAAGAGCTTATTCATTTGTCTTGGACGTCGTTTGTTTAATCTAAAGAGTAGATGAGGATATCAAGACTTGTACTGCATTGTTTGTCTCAACATTTATAATAATAAAAATTCGTGGCTGTTAATCCGACGTCACAAGCCCTGAACGCATACAATCATGTAATTGTTCAAGAAACCATGTTATGGTACCAATCTAAAACAAAAAATATTACAGTAAGGATCGCGCGTGTGTTTAAGGGTGCACGCACTTTCATACACACTGTCGCACAACCACACAACAGCATGTGCGTGCGCGCGCGCGCGCACACACACACACACACACTCATACCCACACGATGCCCTACAGATGCGTAGACACACAGATCTTCGGCTATTTAACAAGCTAAATTAAATGTTCAATGCGTTCTACAAGCATTTTACAAGCTAAATTAATGTTTAACGTGTTCTACAAGCACCTTCTCATGCCTGTCTCAAAATTAGGCTTCATTGTTAGTTGCAACGCATGAAAACAGTTTTGTGCTTATTCACATTTATACCTTAAATGATATAAGGTACTACTATTGCTATCAATATTTAATTACAAATTAATATCTAAAATGGAATACAATTTACTAAAAGCTATTAAAGTTTGTTTTCAAATTGTTAGCTTAGTTTTTTTCCTTATTTGCACAATTAGTCATTGCATTCTTTATGAAATAATAAGAAGAAAAGAAACTTGTGTAAGAAAACTACGGACGACAACTCTTGATGTCCTGACTATTTCAGTCCTTTGCACGAAACTATGAATCTTCATATGACGACTTTATGACTCCGTTTCTGTGACATATCAGGTAGAACAATACATTCGTTTATCTAAAACGAACGAAGAAATCTGAATAAATACTAATTGTACATGTCTATGCATGGATTTATAAGCTTTAAGCATTACAACCTGTGCGTATACTATATCTCTTCTACATGAGTCTCCCTTCCCTCTTCCCCCCTCCCTCTTCCCTGTGCATATGTGTGTATGTAGGTGGAGATGTAGCTAGCTATATGAGCCCCCACCCCCCCTCCTTCCCCTTTTTCACAATGAAAATATTTACCATTTTCCTACTGATCACGTCCACTTCTTTTCAAACCAGAATTATTAACACCAAGATTATTGCATAATTAGCATTATTATGTTAGTTTCAAAACGGAGTGACTGAGGGCGAAAGATAAAACAAAATTTAGAAAGGGAGAGGGTTAGTTACCGCCAAGGACCAAAGTACAGAACAAGACGCAATGCATTTTAACCTCTTGGGTGTTATTTTGATCTTGCGCTGAACATGAAAAGATAAATGGTTTCTCGTTCTTCGTTTTCACTGTCCTAAATGTCATTTGGTTTTGCCCGAAGAAGACCCAAGAGGTCGAAATGCATTGTGTCTTGTCCTGTACTGTGTCTTTGGCGGTAAACTAACCCCCTCTCTTTCTAAATTTTAGTATTATTATGATCATCATCCAGCAGTACTGTTTGCTTCCGCAGTAATACTGTTTGCATGAGTTTCCCTTCTCTTTGCATATGTGTGTATGTAAAGTAGGTATATGAGTCGTCCCCCCCCCCCCCCCCCCCCCCCCCACCCCCCCCCCTTTTTTTTTTTTTTTTCTCCTGTTCTAATGGAGTAATTGACAGCCCTTTACTTTTGGGGTCACTTCCATTTCTTTCAATCCATTATTATTAGCACCAACATCACTATATGTAACTACTATCATTATGATCACCACCCCCTTAGTTTTGTTTGCTTTTTATTTATTAATCATTTCTAATCTTTGCTTCTGATCATTATTGTTAATCTCCCATTATTTTACTATTATCAGTATACCATTAAACAATTTTTTTTTTTTTTAATTCTTTTCTCCTCTTTCTTTTTCTCCCCTTCTGTGTTCAGCCACTATTGGTATTACTACTATTATTGTCACAGTGTTATCAAAAGGGGTAGCATTTCTCCCTTTGTGTTTTAATGTAGTCATCATCTTCACTATTATTACTGTTGGTATAACTACAATTAGTGTCATCATGGTTATTTTCACTTCCATGGTCCCTTTCACAATGGCTTCATGTTCATTCAACACCAATTTTGCGCTGAACATGAGAAGAAAAGCACTTCTTCGTTTTCATTGTTCTGAAGGTTGTTTGTTTAACCTAAAGAAGACTTCTTCGTTTCATTGTTCTGGAGGCTGTTTGTTTAACCTAAAGAAGACTTCTTCGTTTTCATTGTTCTGGAGGCTGTTTGTTTAACCTAAAGAAGACTTCTTCGTTTTCATTGTTCTGGAGGCTGTTTGTTTAACCTAAAGAAGACTTCTTCGTTTTCATTGTTCTGGAGGCTGTTTGTTTAAACCTAAAGAAGACTTCTTCGTTTTCATTGTTCTGGAGGCTGTTTTGTTTTAACCTAAAGAAGACTTCTTCGTTTTCATTGTTCTGGAGGCTGTTTGTTTAACCTAAAAGAAGACTTCTTCGTTTTCATTGTTCTGGAGGCTGTTTGTTTAACCTAAAGAAGACTTCTTCGTTTTCATTGTTCTGGAGGCTGTTTGTTTAACCTAAAGAAGACTTCTTCGTTTTCATTGTTCTGGAGGCTGTTTGTTTAACCTAAAGAAGACTTCTTCGTTTTCATTGTTCTGGAGGCTGTTTGTTTAACCTAAAGAAGACTTCTTCGTTTTCATTGTTCTGAAGGCTGTTGGTTTAACCTAAAGAAGACCAAACACGTGGAACGCATCATGCTTTGTTCTGTAATCTCTTTGTCCGGATTGTTGTAAGTAAGCAATTACTAGTGTGGCATAGCAGTGGACGCCAGGGGAGAGGTGGCAGCTCTCCTTTGAGGGACACTGATGTGAGAGATCAGTGTCGGGCGGCGCAGACAACCTTCCAGCCATGTGGGTGACGGCGGGTCTAGCCTGTGTCGCCGGGGGACGCTCCTGGAGATGTGGGGGGATTGGGCGAAGGAGCGCTGCCTGACTGCGACTACCGTGGCCCAGATATACCGTGCTGTTTTGTGGGGGGTGGCAGACATGGGGGCACTCCTTAGGGGGTTGGGCTGAAAAATTGCCCTCTCGGCCGCAGTCAGTCGCGAGTGCCCGCCAAGTTTTAGGGGCTCGTGCAGCGCTCCAGCGACTTTCGTCCTGCTCCTCCCTTGAGGCAGCCTCACGCGGCACAGGACCATCGCCACCCGAGCATGAAGAAGGCCGCCCGGTGGTCCTGAAGACAGCCTGATGATGTTTGGGGGACAGCAGGCAACACACACCGACGCCCATCGTCGGTCGACCAACAACTTGAAAGTGAACCAACGTTCAAGACCAATTCCACCAAACTTGAACCAGCATTCAAGAAGATGACGACCAGAATTGAGACAATGTTCAAGAGGACACGAGCTCTGGGAGACGAATGCGACGACCCCCATTGAAACCTACCCACCACTGCCAGATGACAGCAGTTGCCACAAATATGCAGACTATTATGTCTGCAGGAACCTTGTCCTTAAGAGCCACTGGCCGATAGGACGTTAATCTCACCATCAATCAGTACTATGTTCTGAGCCAGGCAGACAGCGGAGCACTCCTTACGGGGTTGGGCTGAAAAATTGTTCTCTCGGCCGTAGTCTGCGTGTACCCGCCGAATGTTAGGGACTCGTGCAGCGCTCCAGCGACTTTCAACCTGCTCCGTATTTGAAAGGGGCCTCACGCGGCACAGGACCATTGCCACCCTAGCACGAAGAAGGCCGCCCGGTGGCCCTTGAAGACAGCCTTTTCAGTAGGGGGAAAGAATCGAAGTACACCGACGCCTATCGTCAGCCGACCTACTGAAGTTTAAAAGGAACCAGCAGAGCTCTGAGAGAGACAACAAACTCGCCCACTACTGCTAGCGATAAGAGTTATCATACCTACGCAGACCGATGTCTGACAGTGTCCCTTGTCCTTTAAGGGCCTCTGGCCAATTGAACGTTAGGCCTGTCTTACCATTCAAGAGTAAGTAGAATAACTTCTCATACGTACTACAAACATTTTGCAATGCTCGTCTCAAAACTGGCCTATCAAGTTGTGAAAAGACACACATATAATGACAGTTCTTTATGTTGTATACTTATACC
>JADBJO010026558.1:0-2500 GCA_016801955.1 Conus betulinus | reverse complement strand
ATATGTGTAAAACAGGCTTATTGTGAGACTTTTAAAAGAATTCTGGAAATGGTTCCGAGCAAATTATTCTACTATACTATATGATTCTTGAACCGAAAGTGGAAAAATTCATCTTGAGAGACTCTGAACTACATTTTGCACCTTGTTTTGCAGCTCTATGTACTTTATCATCATAATAAAACGAACACCACACCCATGGGAACTTCAAAGGGCCCCATTTTGATATTGACCACGCTGATTTAAAAAAAAAAGGACAATATAAACATAGTAGCAAACAATGTTAAATCTCATATTGAAGAGAAGTATCCAAATCATTTAAAAGTATACACAGATTGATCATTAATTCAGAAGAATGCGGGCTCTACTTATTTCATACCTGATTTAAAAGTAGAGAAAATGTTTTCTTTTACGGCAGAACTGACTGTCACGGTCAGATATCCTGCCCCTATGCGTTATTTTTTTTTTTTTTATACTGGCTTTTTTACCCTCCTTCTTCCCCCATCCTCAATATAATCTGTCCTCTTTTTATCTATGTAGTGTGGCGTTTTCTTTTAACCCGAGATTTTTCGTTCTTTTCCCCGTGTATAGTATAGCTTGTTCAACCTCCTTCCTTCCTCCTGCACGGGGTTCTGGCCTCAGCCATGTTCTGCAGAGTTGGAGAGATGCAGGCAGTTCACGTGGGCCGGCTATGAACTTCGTTAAACGGGAGGTGTGCCAACGGCTTGAAACGGTGTAACAGCCCATTCTTACCCACCTTCTGGAACTTACTCCAGGGTAAACTTTGTACAAGGTACACAGGCACTCAGGAGACACTAATTAGCTGTAAAAATAGTTAAAATCTTTGATATACATTAAAGTGACCAATGGTCATTGACACTGACCACTGGTTGTCTGCATTGCACAAGGTATACAAACACTCATGAGACACTGATTAACTGTAAAATAGTCGAAATATCTGATTTACGTCATAGTGACCAGTGGTCAGTGGCACTGACCACCAGTCGTCTGCATTGTACACAAGGTACACAGGTACTCGGGAGACTATAATTAGCTGTGAAATAGTTAAAATCTCCGATTTACGTCATAATGACCAGTAGTCAGTGGCACTGACCACAAGTAATCTACATTGTAACAAGGTACACAAGCACTCTGGAAACACTAATTAGCTGTTAAATAGTTAAAATCTCCGATTTACGTCATAATGACCATGGTCAGTGGCACTGACCACTAGTCATCTGCATTGTACAAGCTAAGGTACACAGGGTACTCAGGAGACTAAATAGCTGTAAAATAGTTAAAAAGAGGCAAACCGGGATGAAGCAACAACGGTACTTGGTCACAACGACACGTGGTCACAACGACATTTTGTCACAACTACGCTTGGTCACATTGGCACTTGGTCACATTGGCATGTAGCCGTCTTTTCTAAACCCAACCGACTGTATATAGGAAATGGGGGGGGGGGGGGTGTTTAATATGCAGGCTAACACAATTTTTTTTAAGGCGGGTGTGCGTGTTGGGAAAAGGCAGAGGAAAACCCTGAATAACCCTCTCTTGTTTGAAGGGTGGGGTGGAGGAGGAAGATTCCAAATAGTCATAGACTGACTGACCCTTTGGGGGGGGGGGGGGGGGGGGGGGGATCAGGCTAGCCCAAAACTTACCCCGCGCGGGGGTAAGTTCCAACGGGGGGGGGGGGGGGGGGGGGGGGTAAGATCTAGCTAGTCCTAGAATGACCCCTGGGGGTAAAAAGCAGGCTAGCCCAGACTTACCCCGGGGTAAGTCTCCTCTGGCCAGAACTTTCCGTAGCTCAGCTTCGTTGCTGGTGAGTTCCCCTTCGCTGTGGGACTTGGGTTTTCCTGGGACAGGACGCCATCCTTCGCTGGTTGGGTGTCCGACCAGTTTCGTCTTCCACAAGCTTGTTGGTAAGTTTTTAGTACTCCCGTATTAGAACGTCCAGTCGCACGTGTCTCGTCGCCCCGTGATAGGATTTTTAGTTCCTGTTTTATTTCAAATTTAATTTTCTTCAAAATCATTTCAAATTCTCGTTTTGTAGAGAATATTTTTATCGTTTCTGGTACTCGGGTTTATTCGCCACTAATTTCGGGTCACGGCAACAAGCAATGGCGACATTGCTCGTCAATAAACGGTTTTTGGGGTCACAGAGTTTTTTTCTTTTTTTTGATAATATAGCTTTTTTTTTCTAAATTTTCCCCGTGGGGGCTCTTCCCGCTATCGCTCGCTTTCCCCTTCCCGTTTTGTCTGTGTCGTCACGTCGAGCGCGAAGGGTGTGGCCGACAAGTCTTAATATTTCTTTTTGGTTGCCCTTTTTATTTTTCTTGTTCACTATTTTTTTTTTTCTTCCGTTCTATGGTAAATTCATATGGGAGTCGAAAGAATTTTCTTAACCCGCAGAGCTGTAGTAGCGATTTTGTCAGTTCATTCTGTAATATTTCTAAATTTCATAAACTATAATTTGTAAAGTTTATGGGGGTAAAACTAA
>JADBJO010026557.1:12500-22383 GCA_016801955.1 Conus betulinus | reverse complement strand
TCAAAAACCACACACAAACACAAATTTTAAAAACAATGTCCTCCACTCATGTCGATTGAGAAAGACACATGAAAAGAGAATGAAATAAAAGTGGAAAATAATGAATGACAGAATAAACAGGCGAAGCCAGAAGAAAAACAGCACAATAAATCCCGTCATGTGGGCTTGTCAGGTGGCACTAACTGAACACAGAAATCATTCGTGAAGAATACACTAATTCCTGATGTGGATACTGGATATCGATCATCAAAGGGAAATTCCCACAGGGTCATGATGACTGGTACAGGATATAAATCCAACTGAAGGAAAGAAAGAAAGAAATAGGAGAAAAAAAAAGAAAGAAGGGGAAAACAAGAAAGGAGAAAAGAAAACAGAAAGGGAAGATAAGAATAATAAAAGGAAAAAATGAGGACAAGGCTACAGAAAACGAGAGAGAGAAGATAGAGAGAGAGAGAGAGAGAGAGAGAGAGAGAGAGAGAGAGAGAAAGAAAGAAGAAAATAGAAAAATGGGAAAGCGAAGAATAATGGATGGAAAAAAAGAAGATTAAGTATCAAAAAAGGAGATAGATATATAGATAGAGAGAGAGAGAGAGAGAGAGAGAGAGAGAGAGAGAGCTAGAGAGAGAGAGGGAGAGAGAGCGAGAGAGAGTGTGAGAGAGAAAGAGAGAGAGAAAGAGCTAGAGAGAGAGAGAGCGAGAGAGAGTGTGAGAGAGAAAGAGAGAGAGAAGATGATAGAGAGAGGAAGAAAAAAGCAGGAAGAAATGAGAATGAAAAAGAATAATGGAAGGGAAAATAAGGAAGAAGGGAAAAATCAGATAGAGAGAGAGAGATAGAGAGAGAGAGAGAGAGAGACAGAGAGACAGAGACAGAGATAGAGACAGAGACAGAGACAGACAGACAGACAACAGACAGACAGACAGACAGAACCAGGCAGCAGACAGACAACAGAGAGATTCAGGACAAAATCAAAAAGACAAGAACGAAATTTTCACATTGCAAGGCAAGAAAGAAAGAAAGCAAAAGACAGCTCACACCTTTTGCAAAGAAACGACACCATACTTCTATTGTATCATCGTTGCTTAAGTCTCAAATTTCATGAAGCTGAAAAGAAAGAAAAAAAAAAAACAAAAACATAGCAAATCTTCTCCAGAGAGACAAGAAAGAATAAATGAAAGAAGAGAAGAAAAAACAAGTGACAAAGGAAATGAATGACAGAGGAAATTGGCGGAAACAGAAGAGAAAAGAAGCAAAATGAATCCAGTTTATTCTGTGCTGTCAAGCACATCTAACGGAATAAAGGAATCACAGGAAGAATAACTAATCCCTATGTGGACACCATTGACATCGATCATCTCACTGAATAAAGAATCATAGGAAGAATAACTAATCCCTGTGTGGACACCAGTGATATCGATCATCTCACTGAACAAAGGAATCATAGGAAGAATCACTAATCCCTATGTGGACAGCAGTGATATCGATCAGCAGGGAAATTCCCTCAGATCACAATGACTGGGACAGGAGATAAATAAACTGAAAGAAAGAAAGAAAAATAACAGGAAAACAGAAAGAATGGGGAAAAAGAGAATTTTAAAAAGGGATGATCGGAAAAAAATGAAGGAAAAAGAAAAAAACGAGAGAGAGAGAGAGAGAGACAGGGAGAGAGAGACAGAGACAGAGAGAGCAAGAGAGAGAGAGAGAGAGAGAGAGAGAGAGAGAGAGAGAGAGAGAGAGAGAGGAAGGAAGAAAGAAAGAAGAAAAGGTTAAAGAAAGACAGTCAGAAGAAAATTTAGAAAACAAAGACAGAAAAAAGGAGAAATACTGACAGAAAGAGTGAAAGAAGGCAAGAAAGACATACAGGCAGAAAAGTAAGTATGAAAGGAAAGAAACAGAGCAAACACACACACACACACACACACACACACACACACACACACACACACACACACACACACACACACACGCACACAAGCCATAGAACATAAAAACTTTACGAAAAAAAAAAACACAGAAGAATAAAGAAAAGAAACGAATACAAAAAAAAGGAAAGCTGAGAGGGGGGGGGGGGGGGGGTGGGGGAGGAAATAAGAAAGACTGAAGAAAGGAAACAAAGAAAAGTGAAAGAAAAAAACACAGACCCATTTTATGGCAAAATAGTGTGTAACAGTGGTTAAAAAAATAGATTTAGTAAAAAAAACCGCGTTTTTTTTTTCCAAACCAGCTTTAAAAGAAGAGAAAAGAAAAAAAAACCAACAAAAAAACAGACCCCCCCCCCCCCAAAAAAAAACAAACAAAAAAAAAACAAAAAAAAAAAAAAAAAACCCAGCAACAAACAAAATCTTGGTCCATCATTCGAGCTTTTCGTGACAACAAATAATAATATAGCTCCTTGATAGGAACTTGAAAGTGACATCCCAATTTGAAATGCCTCCCACCACCACTCCCGCCCCCCTCCCCGCTTCCCTTCCTGCTCCTACCTCCCCAAGATCTCATATTGGCGGCAGGTCAGTGATTAGCAAGAGCTGATGAAGTTAGTTATGTGGCTGTTTTTCTTTTGTACTTCTTCCCCTCTTGGTTTCCTTTTCTGTCTATCTTCATCTGTCGGACTGTCGTGTGTGTGTGTGTGTGTGTGTGTGTGTGTGTGTGTGCGCGTGTGCGTGCGTGTGCATGCGTGCGTGCGTGCTTGTGTGTGTGTGTGTGTGTGTGTGTGTGTGTGTGTGTGTGTGTGTGTGTGTGTGTGTGTGCGCGCGCGCTCGCGTGTGTGTGGATGCGTGCGTGCATGCGTGCGTGCTTGCGTGTGTTCGTGTGCGCACGTGTGTGTGTGTATGTGTTCGTGTGCATGTGTGTGTGTGCACGTCCCAGCGTATGAGTGCACACACATACACAGTAATAAACAACAAGCATGCGTGTGTGCGCGCACACACAACATACACTTCTTCGCCATTAAATCCTTTTCTTTCTTATAACCTCTTTGAATTTCATGTTTACCAGTGTGTTTTTCGCCTATTGTCAAACGATCCATTTTACCACTGACGTCATTGACCAGGTTCTCGTCCTCCCTCTTTTCATCCCCCCCCCCCCTTCCCAGTCCTACCCCTCTGCTTCCCCTTACTCTCTCTCTCTCTCTCTCTCTCTCTCTCTCTCTCTCTCTCTCTCTCTCTCTCTCTCCTTTCATTTTTTTTTCCTGTCTGTTATACTTGAATAGCTACTCCTACTTATCTGCTATTTTCGTTTCCTAGACGACAACCACGATGGTTTTTCCCCCCTTGTATTGTAGTGATCAGTGAAATTGCTTCTAACTGTTATTTTTTTGCCTGGAGGCAATTCATGTCACTCACCCCTCCCCTCTCCCCCTCTTCCTCATCCTATGCCTCCCCCCTTTCTCTCTAATCTGTCTCTCCCTTTATCTCTATCGTCTCTCTCTTTCCTCTTTTTGTATTGCCTGCATACACACACACACACACACACACACACACACACACACACACACACACACTCGCGCGCTCAAACGCTCGCACACACTCTTCGATGTTTTCTACTCTGTGATAATTCTTATCCTTATTGTGTTCGCAGAGTTTAGTTAAAAAAAACTAATCAACATTTAACTATGAATTCACTGACTGTGTTGTTTAATACAACAGCGACATAAAAAAAGAAAAAGAAAAAGAAAAATATTGATATAAATCCATAATATTCGATGCAGTGTAATATTTCACGATGATATTTTTTTGTGGACTTTGATGTTATTACTCATTAATCGTTCACTATATAGTACGATAGCTTTCGTGTAACTTCTTTTAGTTGTATTAATATATGTTCAGAGACTTTGTTTTCTAACTACTGAGTAATGTTTCACACACTAACGTTTAATCATTATACTTCAGTTTGACAAAGCATATGATGCTGACAGAGTAACAATTAGTCATTATGCTCCAGTTTGACTAAAGCGATATGATATTGACAGAGTGATTTGAAACTACTCAATAATGTTTCACACGAACGTTTAATCATTATACTCACCAGTTTGACTAAAACCAGATGATGTTCACAGACTTTGCTTTTGAAACCTCTCAATAATGTTTCACACGAACGTTTCATGATCACACAGTCCAGTTTGGCGAGAGCTCAGTCGATCGCAAAAGGACTCTTTCACGACTGTTACCATGTAAACAAAAGTCACGTTTGTCATGGAACTTTCCTTCTTCAACAAATGCACAGTATGTTTAACGAAATTGGAAATGAAATGAGGCAGGGAACAGTAAACAATGAACAGTAAACAAGTTTACTGTTTATTGTTTACTGTTCCCTACCTCATTTCATTTCCCATTTCGTTTTGTTTAAATCGAGGTTATTTGTTTCTGTCCGTTTTTTTTGTGTTTGTCTTTTGATCTCCCTTGCAATCCTTGGGTGGATCCTCAAGCGTAGGCTCAAAGATTGCCCCCTACATTTTATACTATTTGCATAATATCTTTAGTTTTTCAGCAACTTTTTCTCCTCCCCACACTTTAGTTTGGTTTCATTTATTACCCTTCACTGGCTGCCTGCTTGGGGGTGCTATTGGATTCTTTTTTGCACCCTTGGTGGTGAGAACACCACGGTATATTATGAACTGTGGTGTGTCTCTATTTGACGCCAGGAGCACAGATACAACCTGCCATGTCTCTCTGATGAGTTCCGACCCACGGACGAAAGGCCTCGGAGCAGGCAATACAAATATATCTGTCCTCAAAAGGGATTGCCATGGTTCCCTTATGCAGCAAAAGGATTGCAATGGTTCCCTTATGCAGCTAGTGAAGAGTTTCCATATCTACATATGTTTTCTTAAATTCATGTTTCCTATTTTTCTCCATCTTCAACCTTTCTCCCCCAGCAGACCCCCTTCCTTAAGTCCAAAGTTTTGCCAAGTCTCCCGTTATTACTATGAAGACAATTAAGTTGTTGGCCTGCACTTGTTTCCCTCCCCCCCCCCCCCCCCCCCCCCCCCACATTGGATTTGTTCGTCTTTGTATTTGTCTGACTTTATTCAAGTTTGAAAGGCTGTGCCAGTCTTGAATAAAAGTTGCTCTGTGTTAGGTTTCCTTATGGGAGCAAAAACTACCCTACTTGTTTTACTGTTTATGTGTAACGATTTGTGTTACATGAACCGAATACTGACGACGTTAGGTTGAAGTGAAAGGTCAAAGTCCCATCGTCCTGACGACCGTGAGTGTATGGAGTTGTTCACCACAGTTTCATGCGTCAGGGACCCGACATCTTTAAAGCGCAGCCTGTCCTTCTCCTTTCGCCTCCTTGCCTGGCCTGATCCAGGTGACCATTATATGCAGGGTCAGCACAGAGAGAGAGAAAGAAGAGAGGAGACAGAGTGAGTGACAGAGAGAGGCAGACAGACAGACAGATCGATAAGAGGGAAAAGAAAACAGAATACCAAGGTGAAATAATGTTGGGTGGTAAATAGGCAGATGGATAGGTAATGGACGACGAATAAGAGTGACGAACGGAGAAAAAAGCAAAGCGTAAAAGACGTTTAGACAACGCACCATAAAATATCCAATAAAACTAAAAAAAAGGGTATGAATAAACCAATGAAAACTTTCCAAAAAGGGAAAATGAAAAAGAAAGAAATGCAGGACAAAAACAAAAGCAAAAACAAAAAGAAATTTCACGTTGTAAGGCAAGACAGAAAGAAAACAAAGAACTCACACCTTTCACAAAGAAACGACACTATAAATTGTATCATCCTTTCTAAAGACTCAAATTTAATGAAGCAGAATCTTGCTTCAAAAAAAAAAAACAAACAAACAACAAAAAATTTTAAAAGTCTCAAGAGCGACGAGAAAGAACACATGAAAAAAGAGAAGAAAATAAAAGTGAGAAGGAATGAATGACAGACGAAATAGGCAGAAACAGAAGAAAAAAAAGCAAAAATAAATCCAGTTCATGGTGTGCTGTCAGGTGCAGCTAACTGAATACAGAAATCATCGGAAGAATAACTAATTCTGATGTGGATACTGGATATCGATCAGCAAGGGAAATTCCCACAGGTCATGATGACTGGGACAGGAATAAAATCCAACCGAAGGAAAGAAAGAAAGAATAGGAGAAAAAAAAACAAAGAAAGAGGGGAAAACAAGAAAGGAAGAAAAGAAAAACAGAAGGGAAGAGAAGAATAATAAAAGAAAAAAATGAAGGACAAGGCTAACAAGAAACGAGAGAGAGAGAGAGAGAGAGAGAGAGAGAGAGAGAGAGAGAGAGAGAGAGAGAGAGAGAAGAAAATAGAAAAAGGGGAAAGCGAAGAATAATGGATGGAAAAAAAGAAGATAAAAAAAGGTTAGATCAAAAAAGAGAGAGAGAGAGAGAGAGAGAGAGAGAGAGAGAGAGAGAGGAGCGAGAGCGAGAGAGAGAGAGAGAGAGAGAAGGAGAGAGAGCGAGAGAGAGAGAGAGTGAGAGAGAGAGAGAAAGGAAGAAAGAAAGCAAAGAAGAAAGAGAATGAAAAAAGAATAATGGAAGGGAAAATAAAGTTAGAAGGGAAAAATCAGAGAGAGAGAGAGAGAGAGAGAAGAGAGAGAGATAGAGAGAGAGAGAGAGAGAGACAGACAGACAGACAACGGACAGACAGACAGACAGACACAAACAGAGAGATGCAGGACAAAATCAAAAGACAAGAACGAAATTTCACATTGCAAGGCAAGAAAGAAAGAAAGCAAAAGACAGCTAACACCTTTTGCAAAGAAACGACACCATACTTCTATTGTATCATCGTTGCTTAAGTCTCAAATTTCATGAAGCTGAAAGGAAAGAAAAAAAAACAAAACAAAAAAAAAAAACAGAGCAAATCTTCTCCAGAGAGACAGAAAGAATAAAATGAAAGAAGAGAAGAAAAAACAAGTGACAAAGGAAATGAATGACAGAGGAAATTGGCGGAAACAGAAGAGAAAAGAAAGCAAAATGAATCCAGTTTATTCTGTGCTGTCAAGCACATCTAACGGAATAAAGAATCACAGGAAGAATAACTAATCCCTACGTGACACCATTGACATCGATCATCTCACTGAATAAAGGAATCATAGGAAGAATAACTAATCCCTATGTGGACACCAGTGATATCGATCATCTCACTGAATAAAGGAGTCATAGGAAGAATAACTAATCCCTATGTGGACAGCAGTGATATCGATCATCTCACTGAACAAAGGAATCATAGGAAGAATAACTAATCCCTGTGTGGACACCAGTGATATCGATCATCTCACTGAACAAAGGAATCATAGGAAGAATCACTAATCCCTATGTGGACAGCAGTGATATCGATCAGCAGGAAATTCCCTCAGATCACAATGACTGGGACAGGAGATAAAATAAACTGAAAGAAAGAAAGAAAGAATAACAGGAGAACAGAAAGAATGGGAAAAAGAGAATTTTAAAAAAGGGATGATCGGAAAAAAAATGAAGGAAAAAGAAAAAACGAGAGAGAGAGAGAGAGAGAGAGAGAGAGAGAGAGAGAGAGAGACAGGAGAGAGAGAGAGAGACAGAGAGAGAGAGAGAGAGAGAGAGAGAGAGAGAGAGAGAGATAGAGAGGAAAGGAAGAAAGAAGAAGAAAAAGGTTAAAGAAAGACAGTCAGAAGAAAATTTAGAAAACAGAAGACAGAAAAAAGGAGAAATACTGACAGAAAGAGTGAAAGAAGGCAAGAAAGACATACAGGCAGAAAGTAAGTATGAAAGGAAAGAAACAGAGCAAAACACACACACACACACACACACACACACACACACACACACACACACACACACACACACACACACACACACACAAGCAGTAGAACATAAAAAACTTTACGAAAAAAAAAACAAGAAAGATAAAAGAAAAGAAACGAATACAAATTAAGGAAAGCTGAGAGGGCGGGAAGGGGGGGGGGGGGGGGGGGGGGGGAGGAAATAAGAAAGACTGAAGAAAGGAAACAAAGAAAAGTGAAAGAAAAAACACAGACCCATTTTATGGCAAAAATTGTGTGTAACAGTGGTTAAAAAAAAAATTAGATTTAGTAAAACCGCGTTTTTTTTTTTTCCAAACCAGCTTTAAAGAAGAGAAAAGAAAAAAAAAAAAAAAAAAAAAACCAGACCCCCCCCCACCTCCCAAAAAAACAAAAACAAACAAACAAAAAAAAAAAAAAACAACAAACCCAGCAACAAACAAAATCTTGGTCCATCATTCGAGCTTTTCGTGACAAGCAAATATAGCTCCTTGATAGGAACTTGAAAGTGACATCCCAATTTGGAAAATGCCTCCCACCACTCCCGCCCCCCTCCCCGCTTCCCTTCCTGCTCCTACCTCCCCAAGATCTCATATTGGCGGCAGGTCAGTGATTAGCAAGAGCTGATGAAGTTAGTTATGTGGCTGTTTTTCTTTTGTACTTCTTCCCCTCTTTGGTTTCCTTTTCTGTCTATCTTCATCTGTCGGACTGTGTCGGTGTGTGTGTGTGTGTGTGTGTGTGTGTGTGTGTGTGTGTGTGTGTGTGCGTGCGTGTGCATGCGTGCGTGCGTGCTTGTGTGTGTGTGTGTGTGTGTGTGTGTGTGTGTGTGTGTGTGTGTGTGTGTGTGTATGTGTGTGTGTGTGTGTGTGTGCGCGCGCGCTCGCGTGTGTGTGGATGCGTGCGTGCATGCGTGCGTGCTTGCGTGTGTTCGTGTGCGCACGTGTGTGTGTATGTGTTCGTGTGCATGTGTGTGTGTGCACGTCCCAGCGTATGAGTGCACACACATACACAGTAATAAACAACAAGCATGCGTGTGTGCGCGCACACAAACATACACTTCTTCGCCATTAAATCCTTTCTTTCTTATAACCTCTTTGACTTTCATGTTTACCAGTGTGTTTTTTTCGCCTATTGTCAAACGATCCATTTTACCACTGACGTCATTGACCAGGTTCTCTTCCACCCTCTTTCCATCCCCCCTCCCCCTTCCCCCAGTCCTACCCCTCTGCTTCCCCTTACTCTCTCTCTCTCTCTCTCTCTCTCTCTCTCTTTCCTTCCATTTTTTTTCCCTGTCTGTTATACTTGAATAGCTACTCCTACTTATCTGCTATTTTCGTTCCTAGACGACAACCGCGATGATTTTTCCCCCTTGTATTGTCGTGATCAGTGAAATTGCTTCTAACTGTTATTTTTTTTGCCTGGAGGCAATTCATGTCACTCACCCCCTCCCCTCTCCCCTCTTCCTCATCCTATGCCCTCCCCCTTTCCCTCTAATCTGTCTCTCCCTTTATCTCTATCGTCTCTCTCTCTTTCTCTTTTTGTATTGCCTGCACACACACACACACACACACACACACACACACACACACACACTCACACACACACACACACACGCACGCACGCACGCACGCACGCACGCACGCGCGCGCGCGCGCGCGCGCTCACACGCTCGCACACACTCTTCGATGTTTTCTACTCTGTGATAATTCCTATCCTTATTGTGTTCGCAGGGTTTAGTGAAAAAATTTGATCAACATTTAACTATGAATTTCACTGACTATGTTGTTTAATACAACAGCGACATACAAAAAACAACAAACAAAAAAAAAACAACAACAAACAAACAAAGAAAAAACCGTACTGATATAACTCCATAATATTCGATGCAGTGTAATATTTCGCGATGATTTTTTTTGTGGACTTTGATGTTATCACTCATTAATCGTTCACTATATAGTACGATAGCTTTTGTGTAACTTCTTTTAGTTGTATTAATATAATGTTCAGAGACTTTGTTTTCTAACTACTGAGTAATGTTTCACACTAACGTTTAATCATTATACTTCAGTTTGACAAAAGCAATATGATGTTGACAGAGTAACAATTAGTTATCATGCTCCAGTTTGACTAAGCGA
>JADBJO010026557.1:2500-7500 GCA_016801955.1 Conus betulinus | reverse complement strand
TAATTATCATACTCCACTTGGACTGAAGCAATATGATGTTCACAGAGTGTTTTGAAATTACTGAGTAATGTTTTGACACTTAAGTGGAATCCTTATGCTCTCGTCTGACTAAAGGAATTGGATGTTCATAGACTTTGTTTTGTAACTACTCAGTAACGTTTCACACTAACGTTTAAGTATCATACTCCAGTTTGACTACAGCAATTATGGTATTCATAGATCTGTTTTGTAACTACTCAGTAACGTTCCACACTAACGTTTAACCATCATACCCCAGTTTGACTACAGCAGTTATGGTATTCATAGATCTGTTTTGTGACTACTCAGTAACGTTCCACACTAACGTTTAAGTATCATACTCCAGTTTGACTAAAGCAATATGATATTTACAGAATAATAAAACAGATATTTGACCGCAGTAGTTTTGTGTATGTTTTCATACGTCATTTCCTATACGTATTTATTTGTTTTTCTTTTTATGTCACAAGTCCTGAAGACGGTCTATGACCGAAACGTTGTTGTTGATAGTTGTTCTGTTTTCCTTTAAAAAAAAAAAATCTTCTGAGAATCCTCAAAGACATTTATTATTTGATATTCACAGACTTTGCTTTGAACTTATTCAGTAATGTTCCACACTGAAACACACATTACGTCAACTAGTTTTGACGCCGACTTTCATGGTCAGCTGAGGAAGGTTTGCAGAAACCGAAAGCGCTTCTGTAAAATGCTTTGGGTGTTTGCTGCTTTTTTATTTGAATTATGTTCCACACTAACATTTAATCATTATACTCAAGTTTAGCCAAAGTCAAGTCGATCACAAAGGACTCTTTCAGGACTGTTAACATGTTAAAAAAAGTCATATTTTGTCGAGAAACTTTCCTTCCTCAAAAAATATACCGTCTACGTAACGAATCGATCGTGTTATATGCATAAGATTCCGATGATCTTAGGTGAAAGTGACAGGTTAAAGGCCCCATAGTCTCACGGCCGTGGTTGTTGTGAGCTGTTCAGAGTTTCACAGAGTCAGAGACACGGCAATAATTGAAGCGGAGCCCATCCTTCTTCTTTCGCCTCCTTCACCTTGCCTGACCTGTGTTAGCTGCCCACTATGTGCTGAGTGAGGAGAGAGAGAGGAGAGAGAGAGAGAGAGAGAGAGAGAGAGAGAGAGAGAGAGAGAGAGATTTCAAACCAAAACGATCCTACCCCCCTACGTGGCTCGAACTCACTACCCCCCCCTCAGTTCCGTAGCCAAACACTTCAAACTACTCGACAACAGGTGCCCCCACAGTGTGGTCTCCAAACTCGGCAGATGTGGTGTAGCGTGTATGGACTAACCCGCGCGCTGTGACACTCTCCGTGACGACACTGAAACGGAACTGGGCCTCGTTGTCATTCCACACCTATTTTTGCGCCCAGTTTGAGGGAGGTAGGGGATTGTTGTTTGAGGGAGGTAAGTGATTATTGTTTGAGCAGGCAAGGGATTGTTGTTTGAGGGAGGTAAGGGATTGTTGTTTGAGGGAGGTAAGGGATTGTTTGAGGGAGGTAAGGGATTGTTGTTTGAGGGAGGTAAGTGATTATTGTTTGAGCAGGCAAGGGATTGTTGTTTGAGGGAGGTAAGGGATTGTGTTTGAGGGAGGTAAGGGATTGTTGAGGGTGGTAAGGGATTGTTGTTTGAGGGAGGTAAGTGATTATTGTTTGAGCAGGCAAGGGATTGTTGTTTGAGGGAGATAAGGGATTGTTGTTTGAGGGAGGTAAGGGATTGTTTGAGGGTGGTAAGGGATTGTTGTTTGAGGGAGGTAGGGGATTGATGTTTGAGGGAGGTAAGGGATGTTGTTTTGAGGAGGTAAGGGATTGTTGTTTTTGAGGAGGTAAGGGATTGTTGTTTGAGGGAGGTAAGTGATTGTTTTTTGAGGAAGGTAAGGGATTGTTGTTTGAGGGAGGTAAGGATTGTTGTTTGAGGGAGGTAAGTCGTTGTTTGAGGGAGGTAAGGGAATGTTGTTTGAGGGAGGTAAGGATTGTTGTTTGAGGGAGGTAAGTCGTTGTTTGAGGGAGGTAGGGGATTGCTGTTTGAGGGAGGTAAGGATTGTTGTTTGAGGGAGGTAAGGGATTGTTGTTTGAGGGAGGTAAGGGATTGTTGTTTGAGGGAGGTAAGTGAGTGTTTTTTTGAGGAAGGTATGGGATTGTTGTTTGAGGGAGGTAAGGGATTGTTGTTTGAGGGAGGTAAGGGATTGTTGTTTGAGGGAGGTAAGTCATTGTTGTTTGAGGAAGGTAAGTCATTGTTGTTTGAGGGTGGTAAGGGATTTTTGTTTGAGGGAGGTAAGACATTGTTGTTTGAGGAGGTGAAGGGATTGTTGTTTGAGGGGGGTAAGGGATTGCTGTTTGAGGGGAGGTAAGGGATTGTTGTTTGAGGAGGGAGGTAAGGGATTGTTTGTTTGAGGGAGGTAAGAGATTGTTGTTTGAGGAGGTAAGTGATTGTGGTTTGAGGAGGTAAGTGACCGTTGTGGAGGGAGGTAAGGGATTGTTGTTTGAGGGAGGTGATTGTTGTTTGAGGGAGGTAAGGGATTGGTTCGTTCTTCGTGTCCACTGTCTTGAATGTTGTTAGTCTTGCTTGAAGAAGAGCAAGGAGGTCGAAACGCGCAGCGTTCTGTCGTGTCATTTGTGTGTCTCTTTCGTTCGTCGGAATAGTATTTTTTTTTCTTTTTTAATTTTGCAGGTGCCTTTGTAAACACGATTCAGATACTGACAAGTCGTGTCCCCTGTGGCACCCTAGAGCTACACCGGATAACATGTGACAGCTAGTGCGCTGACCTTTCCGCAACTGAATCACCAGAAAGGTGAAATCATCACCACAAACATCTCTGCACTACACAACACACATCAAAGGCCGCCCTGGTCGACAGAACTATGCAATGGACTGCCCTGTGTTCATCCCAGCTGTTAAACTCTCATCACTAACTTTTTTTTTCAAAAATATTTTCATTCATTATTTTTGTTGTTGTTGTAAATCGTACAATACAGGCCAGACATAATCGAGTCATAATCTGAATCAGTCCATCAATGGGAACTGAAGCTGAAAAAAACAGACTGGTACAAAACAACGACAACGACAGCTACAACAACAACTACTACAACAACAGTCTCATCTCTCTCTCTCTCTCTCTTCTCTCTCTCTCTCTCTCTCTCTCTCTCTCTCTCTCTCTCTCTCATCTCAGATCATTATTACACTGTACACAGGAAATAGCGCTCTGTGCCCATTACTACGTACTTTTGCCCGAGGACAACATAAGAACTAGCATCCTATAAACTGTGAGAAGAGAAACACAAACTGTTCAGATTGTCAACACCAAAGACATGTGACTGTGCGACAAAAGAAAAACAAATGCCAGAGTGCAATAGTAAGGACGATTAGGTGACAGACAAAAAAACCCCCAGAAAACACCAGACACACACACACACACACACACACACACACACACACACACACACACACACACACACACACAGAATCAAAGAGAGCGACAGATGAGGAGAAATTCTAGCACAGAATTTGCACAAGGCGAGATTCAATTGATTTTGAAATAACGCCCTATCCCACCCCGGTATCTCGGGGGGATTCGAGGGGATGGGTTGGATAGGGAGTGTGGAGGAGGGGGGAGGGGGGTGGAGGCAGAGAAGAGGACAACAACGATGACAGGCCAAGAAGAGGAATAAAAGACAGAGTCAGGATGACAGAAAAGAGAACATGACTGGCACCAGAGGTGGTGGGTGCTGATTTCTTTTTTTTTTTTTCTTTTCTTTTTCTTGCAGAGATGTTTGAGCATTTTCAATACTGAATTATAGCGATGTCACCGAACAACATTTTAAAACAAACGTAATGCAAAGCACACACACACACACACACACACACACACACACACACACACACACACACACACACACACACACACATACACACACACACATACACACACACACACATACATACATACAGACACACACACACATACACACGCACGCAATATCACGCAAGCACGCACACACACATAAAGACACACACACACACACACACACCCACACACACACACACACACACACACACACACACACACACACACACACACACACACACACACACACACACACACCACCTCCTCACTGTGTGTTTTACATCACACAGTACTCCTCCCCATCACCACAGTACTCACATTACTCACATCACCACAGTACTCCCATCACACATACTCACATCACCACATACTCACATCACCACAGTACTCCCATCACCACAGTACTCCCATCACCACATACTCCCATCACCACATACTCCCATCACCACATACTCCCCATCACCACATACTCACATCACCACATACTCACATCACCACAGTACTCACATCACCACAGTACTCACATCACCACATACTCCCATCACCACATACTCCCATCACCACATACTCCCATCACCACAGTACTCCCATCACCACAGTACTCCCATCACCACATACTCCCATCACCACAGTACTCCCATCACCACATACTCCCATCACCACATACTCCCCATCACCACATACTCCCATCACCACATACTCCCATCACCACATACTCACATCACCACATACTCCCATCACCACATACTCCCATCACCACATACTCCCCCATCACCACATACTCCCATCACCACATACTCCCATCACCACATCACCACATACTCCCATCACCACATCACCACATACTCCCATCACCACATACTCCCATCACCACAGTACTCCCATCACCACATACTCCCATCACCACATCACCACATACTCCCATCACCACATCACCACATACTCCCATCACCACATACTCACATCACCACATACTCCCATCACCACATACTCCCATCACCACAGTACTCACATCACCACATACTCCCATCACCACATCACCACATACTCCCATCACCACATCACCACAGTACTCCACATCACCACATCACCACAGTACTCACATCACCACAT
>JADBJO010026556.1:10000-22384 GCA_016801955.1 Conus betulinus | reverse complement strand
CAAGAGAATAGGCAAGCAGGACACGTGCGCGGGCAAGGGAAGAATAGGCAAGGCAGACACGGGGAGGCAAGGGAAGATAGGAAGGCAGGACAGGGCGAGGCGGGGCCAAGGGAAGAAATGGCAAGAACAGGACAGGGCGAGGCCAAGGGAAGAATAGGAAGGGCAGGACAGGGCGAGGCGGGGCAAGGGAAGAAAGGCAAGCAGGAAAGGGCGAGGCCCAGGAAAGAATAGGCAAGACAGGACAGGGCGAGGCAAGGGAAGAATAGGCAAGACAGGGACAGGGCAGGAAAGGGAAGGAACAGAGAACTACAGGACAGGGAGAGGCAAGGGAGAATAGGCAAGGCAGGACAGGGCGAGGCGGGGAAAAGGGAACGAATAGGCAAGGCAGGACAGGGCGAGGCAAGGGAAAGAAAGGCAAGGCAGGACAGGGCAGGCAGGAAAGAATAGGCCAGGTAAGACAGGCGAGGCAGGGAAGAATAGGAAAAGGCAGGACAGGGCGAGGCGGGGAAGGAAATAATAGGCAAGGCAGGACCAGGGGAGGCAAAGGGAAGAATAAGCAAAGGCAGGACAGGGCGAGGCAAGGGAAGAATAGCAAGACAGGACAGGGCGAGGCGAGGCAAGCGGAAGAATAGGCAGGCAGGACAGGGCGAGGCGAGGAAGGAAGAAATAGGCAAGCAGGACAGGGCGAGGCGGGGCAAGGAAATAATAGGCAAGGCAGGGACAGGGCGAGGCGAGGCAAAGAAAGACTAGGGCCCAGGCAGGGACAGTGAGAGTCAAGGGAAGAATGCAAGGCAGGACAGGGCGAGGCAAGGGAAGAAAGGGAAGGAAGAGAAGAATAGGCAATACAGGACAGGGCGAGGCAAGGGAAGAATAACAAGCAGGACAGGGCGAGGAAAGGGAAGAAATAGGCAAGACAGGACAAAGGGCGAGGCACGAGGGAAGAATAGGCAAGACGGACAGGGCGAGGGCAAGGGAAGAAGGGGAGGGGGGGAAGAAGGAATAGGCAAGGCAGGACAGGGCGAAGGCACGGGAAGAATAGGAAAGGCAGGACAGGAGAGGCAAGGAAGAAATAGGCAAGACAGGACAAGACGAAGGCAAGGAAAGAATAGGCAAGCCCAGGACAAGGCGACGGCACGTCTAGCAAAACGCAAAGTCAGTAACAACGACAGGAAAGGCAAGAGAAAGCAAATCAGGTCTAGAGAAGGCGATAAAAAAAAAGAAAACAGAAAAAGGGTAAGGGGGGGGGGGGGGGGGTATGGGGTTCGGTGGGCGAAGAAAAACAAAGAGAGGGCGAGAAAGGCAGTTGTACGCGCATTTTAGTTAGTGTCATGGAAAGCAAATATTAGAGCAGCACTCACAAACAACAACCATACCGAAGACAAGTGTTTGAAAAACAACAATCAAACATCAAAAAGAAAATTAGCAACTGGCTTCGAAAAGACACACGTAGTCAAAAGTCCAGCAGGGGTTGATGCCGTGAAACATACCTAGTAACATTATAGAGGGTCGTGAGAGGTGCCGAGATTCTACTGATTGCTGGTGGAGGACTGGTAACAAAACCAAGATGATATTAATAGATGTTTTCGTTAAAAGTAGTTTATGATCATGATAAGAAGAAAAGGCGCGCGCGCAGGCACACACACAAACACACACACACAACACACACACGACACATACACACATACGCACATCCGCGCGCGACACACACACACAGCGCGCACACAACACACACACACACACCACCCACACACACACAGCACACACACACACACACACGCGCACCCAAACACTACACACACACACAGACACACACACCATACACACACACACACACCCATCACACACCCCAAAACAAACACACCAGGTATTTTCTCAACGCAGTATACTTGTGACACAGGTATAGAATGCTCCGCAACAACGGGGTACCCATTGACAAAAAATGATAGACACCCCTCCGACAAAGTAAACAAATGAGAGAAAAGAGGAGGAAACGAGGAAGAGAGAGGGGGTGGGGGGGGTGTGGGGTGGGGGCGGGGGACAGAAGCTTGGGGAGGGAGGGGGAGCGCAGATGCGAAGAGGGAGGGGAAGAGGAGGGATAGGGGTGGCGGTCTTAGAGAAAAGGGAGGGGGAGGGGACGGGGGACATGGTAAGGCGATACAGTGGGGAAATACCTATTCGGAGCAAAGCAGTTCCTACATTCTCTCTCTCTCTCTCACCACCCCACACGCACACACACACACCACACACCTAGAGTAGAGAAGAGAGAGAGCGAGAGAGAGAAGGAGCGAGAGAGAGAAGATGAGAGAGAGAGAGAGAGCTTAAGACGGTAAGATTATTCCTAGAACACAACCCAATCAAACGGGCTAAAGTAACATGATGTCAATATGATTAGAAGTAATTGAGCGTAAGAGGTCATCATATTGTAAAAAAAGAAAAAAAAAACCAAAAAAAAAAAACCAGACAAAACGACACACGACTAGTTGAGATATGTGTCGAAATACGATGCCAAATGATGTGTTGATGTTTTCATCGATGAATGGATGACATTAACATACTTTGTGGAAAAAAGAAGATTGGTTGGCAATACTACTTTCTGGGGGAATGCTTTTTTTCCACGAATATCAATGGAAGCGTGGTATTTCAAAACAAAAATTAATGTCATTCTCTTTTGAAAATCTGCACAATGAACATAGCAGATAACATTACACGCATATCTCAGACGAGTAGCATGAGCATCAAAGTTGGATTAATATATTCTTAAATGAAAGTCTGTTCGAATGAATCGCAAATGTTGGTCAGTGTCATTGAAAAGAATTTCTTCACAAAATGCAGTTTGCCTGCTATCAATCAGTATCAGTCAACCTGTCGCTAGACTGAAAACATTGAGCACTTCCCACATTTGCCACCTACCAGCTTATCATAACTCTTCAAGCTGTGAAATCGGGCAAACATGTTTTCTTCCTTAACCCACTTAATATGTCTGTGCAACACAATACAACAAGAGACACCCATACATTACACCATTTTGAGAGAGAGAGAGAGAGGTGGGCTGAAGGGAATACGAGGTGTGGGGAGGAAGGAAGAATGGCTGCTGTCCGAGAGATGAGCCTGGACTGTCAAGAATGACGGCAAAAAAGGTTAAAGAAAAAGGTCTGAAGTCAACAAGGAGGAGGAGGACAACTCTGTCAACATTTGCACACGACCCCACAGGCCGATGACCCCCAGGTCAGCCAACATTGGCGCGGACTGACCCCCGGCCAGTCAGCCCACACAAAGTGAATGGGGACGTCTCCAAACAGATGGCGAGAACATTCTGTCACTTCCTAAGGCGGGTATTGTTCTCCGCCGATGCCCGCGAGTTCTTGTTCTTCTGCTCTCCCCACTTCCACAAGACAGTAAGGTTTTGTTTTACAGACACAAGCCACAGGCTCCATTCTCGCGACTTTGGCGTCTGGATGTGTTCTTTGAGACTTCTGTCGATGAGCGAAGCTTGATGCTGATGACTGAATGTGTTCCTTTGAGACCACTGTCGATGAGCGAAGCTTGATGCTGGCGAGAGAGACATCGTGTATCCCGGACTGTTCTGGAAAATGCAGCTCGCTTTCCATCAGACGTTGAAAGTCCACAGTTCGATTCCATTGATCACATTGAACATCACGTGTTCCCTTTGACGCTCAAAGCGGCATCTACATCTGTCAGCAGATGAAAACACCCCTCTCCCCCCATCCCCTTCCTACACCTACACATACATACACATACACATCGAGCACGTCCAAGCCTGTAGGGCACACTGTATGTACATCAGAAACTGTTTGAATACCAGACCTTACATTGATATCCTAACGGCCTATCCTCTTTCTCATTTTCCAGTCAGCCGTCTGCTTCACTGTTTACTCAAAGATAATCCACCCACCGCATAGCATAGCAACGCAAAGAGTCCACAAGTTTTGCTCATAACCACCTCCGTGCTGTCAGGCAATACTGATCCCAATTTCTGAATACCAAATGGGAGGTCAAAATCTGTCTATTCACTGTGGAAAAAAATTGTTTACAGGGAGCAAGGAATTTCTGTCTGCTCTGAAGTCATTTTGACCCCGATTGTAACCCCGAACACAGGTTGCAGCAAGGTTCGAGTCCACAGTTGCAGATTAAGCACACGGTGTACACACCTTTCGCACACACACTTCGGGCATAACTGGAGAACCTAGCCTTTCGTATTCACAACATCAAAAGATGTAATAGAAGGCTGTAGAGCTTGTAACCATCTTGACACAGATTTGTTTCGAGATCCACGAATGGAAGACCGAGCTGTTCAAGATCAGTGCCATAATCGCTTGACCTAATCACACTTCATAGAGGGGCAGAGCCAGGATTGTGTGTGTGTGTGTGTGTGTGTGTGTTCCAAATCCAGACATTCTGTCGACTCTCCATTCTCACCCACATGACAGAAGCAAATAATTCTTTAGCTGGCTCGTGTGCCGAACACTCCAGCAATGTTGATGTAGCCTTCTGCAGGCCTAACTGAAAGCAGGAAGTGACGTACCAATTTCTGGCATATGATTTTTTTTCCCTTCCCAAATCAATTTACAAGTTGCAAAGTAAAATATGATCGATGCGGTGAAACTATCCCAGCTTGGAAGAGAGAAACACGCTATAACTGTAGGGGACATGTATGACCATTGTTGACAAATCTTCCTCCTCCTCCTCCTCACCACGTGCCCGGTGCGCTCGCTTGCTTGTTTGCACACACACACACACACACGCACGCACGCACGCACGCAACACACACACACACACACACACACACACACACACGCACACACACACACACACACACACACACACACACACCACACACACACACTCAGAGAGAAAGAGACAATTGCGGAGCATCAAACATGGTTTTCGTGTCAATACCTTTAACCTTTTCGGTCTTCCTTCCTCCTCGCCGTTTCACACACCAACATGGACACATGCAGCCCCGGCGTGACGCGGGGTTTGGCACGCCAACACACGACATCGCCCTTTTGTCCGCACAAAACTGCGCCCCTCGGTGCAACCTTTGATTGACGTTCTGCTTATCCGGGGGCTGGGACATCAGAGAATTCAGGGCCCGTGGTTCGCCGGCCATTGATGGGGACTGTGTGTGTGTGTGTGTGTCCTCTCCTCCGGACCAGCGGCAGTGGACACATGAGAATAGTTCCTGGCAGAATCTTGTCAAAAATCCACTCTTTTAGGCGGCTGCACGCGCGCGCGCCACACACAGAGAGAGAGAGAGAGAGAGAGAGAGAGAGAGAGAGAGAGAGATGGGGTGCAATGCAATGATAACGTCTCTTACGCAGAAGGGCCGTTTTGTGAAGTCGCAATTCAATGACCAACAATTGTCCATAGTTCTGTTCCCCCCCCCCCCCCCCCCCCCCCCCCCGCATTTCCCCCGCCCCCCCCCAAAACCCCCTTCTTCCCCCCCCCCCCCCCCCCCCCCCCCCCCCCCCCCCCCCCCCCCCCCCACCCCCACACCCCCCCCCCCCCCCCCCCCCCCCGTCCCCCCCCCCCCCCCCCCCCCCCCCCCCCCCCCCCCCCCCCCCCCCCCCCCACCCCCCAAAGGAGAGCCCCCCCCCCCCCCCCCCCCCCCCCCCCCCCCCCCCCCCCCCCCCACTTTCCTGTTCGTCCCCTCCCAGCCTCCGTCTTCTTCTCCCCCTTACTCATTGTTTCATATTTACACACAAAAAGAAAAAGAAGAAGAAGAAGACAGAAGAAGAGGAAGACTAAGAAGATGAAAAAGAAAAAGAAAGCAAAGAAAGAAGAAGAGAAGAAGGAGAGAAGACGAAGCAGAAGAAGAAGAAGAAAAAGAAGAAGAAATGAAAAGAAGAAGAAGAAGAAAAAAACCCGGCCCGCCATCCTCCCCCCCCCCCCACCTCCATCCCCTGACCCCAAACTGCAATATTTGACCGGCGTGCTGGTCTTCCTTTGTCCTGACCATTTAAGTGGCCGGTATATTTTGACCTCCACTGCACCACTTTTGGATCTTCAAACACGCACCGTAAAATTTCGCTTCAAACCGATCATTCTTTACTTGTTGTTTGCAGTCTGCTTCTTCATAGCCATTTCTTATGTGAAAATCCGCATTCAGCTAGTTGCCTTGGGAGAGAGTAGATTGTGAAGTTCTCTTGCTGGGGTGAGAACACCACACATAAGATGGTAAATCTGTAAGATGTGATAGATGGACTGCACAAACAATGCTGTACGACGGATGAGTATCATCCGCCGAGACGGAAGTACGACAGAGCGAATAGGTCTCATGACGAGAAAGAATTCCAGAATACCCATACTTTGTCAGTGAGAGTCTACTTGTTTTGCACTTCAATGCCCACCATTTCATTTCTATGCCTTTAAAACGCACGCACCCCCCTGCCTCTCTCCTTGTCTCCACCCCCACCCCCCTCTTCCAGCCCCATAGTTCTTTTTAAAACAATACGCCAAGTCATTGCCTTGGTGGCAGAGAATATGTTTGCCTGCAATTGTTTTTCGGTACTAATTGTTCGTTCTGTACAATGCACTGCACATTATGCCCCTACAAAATTGCAGACATCTGAGTTTTAAAATACCAAATGTTTGGAAGCAAGATGTAGACCCAAAGTCTGTCAAGGTGGCGTTCTTGCAGCACACTCCCATCCCCACCTCCCCAACTCCCTTTCCGCCCCCCCCCCCCCCCCTTGTCCTGGACTCCACGAGACAAGTTTCTTGGTATATTTACTTTATCGTAGCGAGACGTTCCCTTTTGTACCCCTGTCGTTGCTGGACGTGAAAGTAGGTCACCCTGGTACACAGGTGGCCCATCTGTCACCTCATCTGTCACCTCAAGGCACGTGCGAGGTCACAGTCACCGTGCTGCACGTGGTCGATGGGGGGGGTCATCATTGTTAGCCTTCGTATGGTCACAGCTGCGAGGGCTTGCAGGTCAGCAATCGACAAATGGTATGTGTTGTTGTGGTTTGTTGCTCTCTACTGCATTTGCTCTGCGCTAGACACAGAATCGTGTTTGTACACCACAGCACTGCGTTGTGCTGTTTCTTGCCCTATGTTGCACTAATGCCCGCATATCAATACAACTCGTTCACGGATATAGCAGATATATAACAGAACAGTGCGATATGAGAATCTCTCTCTCTCTCTCTCTCTCTCTCTCTCCTCTCTCTCTCTCTCTCTCTCTCATAGAAATACTGTACTCTCTCTCTCTCTCTCTCTCTCTCTCTCTCTCTCTCTCTCTCTCTCTCTCTCTCTCTCCAGGCATTATCGAATTGTGCGTTGCATTGTACTTTACTGTGCTGTGTTATGCTGTGTAACTGTATTGTACTTGTCTGTACAGTTCTGTTCTGTGTTATGTACTGTACTGTACTGTTCAGTATTTTTTACTGTTCTGTAGAGTACTGCATCACATGGTCTTGTATTATAATGTACTGTATCATGCTAAACCGTGTTGTACTGCTCTATACAATACTGTACTTTGCACCGTGGCATTGTACTGTTCTCTGAGGTATTGCACTGTATTGTTTTGTGCTGTTCTATTCTAGTCTGAGCTGTTCTGTATTGATTCGTACTCTGCTATACTGTGAATATCATTGTAATGTCATATTCTGTATGGTACTGAACTACACTCTTTTTTTGAACTGTATTATACTGAATTGCGCTGTGTGTTGTACTGCTCAGTACAACACTGTACTATACTGTAGTGTACAGATTCATGCTGTTCCGTATCAGCCAATGCTGCTCTGTCTACAGTATTGTATTATTTTGTTCCGTACTGAGCTGTGTTGTACTGTACTGTATGTATTTTGCTGTGTTGTTTTGTACTGTATCAATCATGTTTAGTGTAGTCTAGTCTGGTATAATGTGGTGTGGTGTAGTGTATTGTGTAGTGTAGTGAAGCGAAGTGTAGTATGTAATGTAGCGTAGTAAACAGTGTAGTGTAATGAAGCGTAGTGTACAGAAATGTACTGTAGTGTTGTGTAGTGTGTAACGTAGTGTATAGTGTAGTGTAGTGTGGTGCCGTGTAGTGTAGTGTAGTGTAGTGTAGTGTAGTGTAGTGTAGTGTAGTGTATTGTAGTGTAGTGTAGTGTACTGTACTGTACTGTAGTGCAGTGTAGCGTAGTATAGTGTGACGTGCTACAATATAGTATAGTGTAGTGTCTTGTATTGCAGTATACTGTATTTTAAAAAAGCCGCCCTTTGAGAAACGACCAACACAGAATTTGGAAGGAGAGGGGGTTAGTTACCGCCAAGAATACAGACAAACAGAGTACAGGACTAGACACAATGCATTTGGACCTCTTGGGTCTTCTTCAGGCGAAAACAAATAACATTTAGGACAGCGATATGATCATGGAATCACTTAGCTGCGCTTCTCCTGTTCGTCAGGTGAAAAAAAAAAATGAAGAAGACCCATGAGGTCGAAGTGCATTGTGTCCTGTCCTGTGCTCTGTTTGGCTGTGTCCTTGGCGGTAACTAACCCCCTCTCTTTCCAAATGTTGCTTCATTTTCCGCCTCAGTGACTCCGTTTTTTGAAACTCAAAGACCAGCTCAGAGTTTTAACAGATAACCGCGTCAGTTCCTTTACCCCCGCATTGCATCTACTGTCCAGCCGTCCAGCATTTAATGGACAACAGCAAAGCGACCACCCCGGTCAAAAATGGAAGCGGCGGTCGTGGTGCCCCAGGGTGCCCGACGACCACACTGAAACAGCGGGCGAGCGTCCATGGCAGCTCGCTCAACCGAGACTTCAAAACACAGCTCTTGAACTTGGACCGAACCTGTTTTATCCTCGGTGTACTCTTAGTGGATCTCTCTCTCTCTCTCTCCTCTCTCTCTCTCTCTCCTCTCTCTCTCTCTCTCTCTCTCTTCTGTGTGTGTGTGTGTGTGTGTGTGTGTGTGTGTGTGTCTGTCTCTCTCTCCCCTCTCTGTCTCTCTGTCTGTCTCTCTGTCTCTGTCTCTGTCTCTCTCTCTCTCTCCCTCTCTCTCTCTGCCTGTGTTGTTTATTGGCCCAAAGGCTCTTCTCTCTGCCCCTTCCTCCCCCCCCCCCCCCCCCCCCCCCGTCCCTCTCTTCTCCTTGTCCAAAATTCCTAGCCGTTCCTTCCTCCCTCTCCTCCCGTGCCCCCTCCCCCCTCCTTCCCTCCAATAAACAGGGTGTTTTTCATCTGCATGAATGCCAGCGGCGAGGCGTGCTTTGACTCGCTTCCAATGCCCACATCGCCTCGCTTCGCTATTGGCTCACGCCGAAATATGACTAATGTGACCTTATCGCTCAGAACATAGCTTTGTGTTCCCAGTATGCTGATGAAACAGACAAACAGAACGCCTTTCATATACAGATAGATAGATAGATATATAGATAGATGGACATATATATATATATATATATATATATATATATATATATATATATAGAGAGAGAGAGAGAGAGAGAGAGAGAGAGAGATGTAAGCATACAGGACACACACACACACACACACACACACACACACATATATATATATATATATATATATATATGATTGTAACATTAAAGTACACATACACATCCACTATCATTCTGCGATTTATGAGTACAATGTCCTTTAAACCTGCAATACATTATCATTACTGTACCGGTAAGTACAGTACACAGTACACTACACTACACTACAATACAGCGCCAAACAGTTTGGTGCAGTATAACTCAGTATAAAACAACATACCGCGCTACAACTTAACACCACAGTATACATACAACACAAACAGAACCCGACACAAGAAACCATGACACAAAACAACACATCATGAAAACGACGCATTCCATGCAATTCATCACTGGATGACATAACAATCATGCTGATGCTGATGCTGTGAGTTGTGATGGTGGAGTTTCATACGTAACAATAGACGTACAGGCTGTACGAATAGTGACAGCATCCGTTTTGGAGAAAACGGAGACTAAAACCGGGTTCACCACCTGAGACAGGTGTGACCACCTTACAAACCTCCCTCTAAAGCATGCTGTTCTTGTCAGGACCAGGTGACAACCTTACAAACCTCCCTCTAAAGCTTGCTCTTCTTGCCAGCAGGACCAGGTTTCCTTCTTTTTTTTTTTTTTCTCTGCATCTTGACCTGTCCTAGGTCATTTGACGTTGCATTCAGCTGCAGGTTGCGTGCGCTGCAGGAGAAACACGTGGTGTTGTTTTTTTTACCTGTGCACGTCGGGGTAGACAGATGAACGCCGCTGAGAGAAATCGCGGCTTCCATTTCCATTTTGGGCATGCAATGTTTAAAAAAATTACTGAGGCCTGAATCTCTCTCTCTCTCTCTCTCTCGCTGTACCAAACTGAGCTATTCCGACCCCCCCCCCCCCCCCCCCCTCCCAATCACGTATGAGTATGCTGATAAACTTCCATGCCGAATTTGGAGCTGAACAGAGAAAATCTGTGGATTTTATGAGGAGCAAGTTGAATTCACACACGCGCGCGCGCGCGCACACACATGGCCGCGCGCGCGCACACACACACTGTCAATCAGAACGCGACATGCGTATTAATTAATCATTCTCAGGATGGATAAAATACAATATTTAAAAACTATTCTCCCTCTCTCTTTCTCACCCTCTCTAAAGTACTTATGTTTGCGAGATAACTATTTATCAAGATTCTACTCCTATGAATATGGCGATTGTTCGGCTTATTTGATACAGTCTGAAAACATGATGATCCTTAGAAATTGGCAATGTATATTTTTCATGCACTGAAAACTAGACATAAACATATGAACGGAACTAGATATATGAATACGTGTTGTGATTGGTTTCAAACGCAAGTGGAAATATTTTTGTTTTGTTTATCTTGGTTTGTTTCCTTGAATTATTTCCCCTTGCAATTGTTTGCTTGTGTGTTTCCGGAAAGAAATTACTTCCCTTAGCTGATGACCCGTACCCCCTTTTTTCTATTTTATTCTCAGCAAACGTGTACCCATTGTACGCAGGTCGGTGGCCTTACAATTAAGAATTTCAGAGTTCAGAGTTCTCTCTCTCTCTCTCTCTAGCCCCACTGGTGTCAATAACCTGACCAAATGAGAGAGACAGAAACGAAACGGGTGGGTAAGAAATTTATGAGGTTAGGATAGCAGTGTGAAAGGGGCGAACAGCCTGTATGGGGATATGCTGACGGTGACAGTATGGGCAGGGAGTGCGCATAGCACGGCATTGAACTCGGGGCCGTTTGCCAATCAGTGGTCCTCCTCTTCTGTATGGGATCCCAGTGGTGTCAATAATTTACGTTCAAGTTTCTCTCGTGAAAAGACTACGGCGGACATAGCCTCCACTCTGTAAAAATTACTGTGCACATGAAATATGTTTTTTTTAAATTGCTACCTGTAATATCACAATACGGTGATAATATGTTCACTAAAAGACTGATTAGTAGTTTTCATTTCATAATAGTAACTAGCTGCGATAGCATTGGTCTTGCCATTG
Source organism: Conus betulinus (assembly GCA_016801955.1). Taxonomy (NCBI): domain Eukaryota; kingdom Metazoa; phylum Mollusca; class Gastropoda; order Neogastropoda; family Conidae; genus Conus; species Conus betulinus. The sequence continues at coordinate 10,890 of JADBJO010026556.1, read as the reverse complement.
ATGTCCCGCTTAAAAAAAAAAAGGCCAGGCATCCAAAGAAATTCTGCACCAAAATTGGAGTAATTATTATAAAAACGGAAATTTGAACCGATGCAGCTTACAGGAATATTTCTGTTGGTTTGTGTGTTCTTTGTGAACGTGTTTAAAATCACAAACCTACGTTGGCCTTTTTCCAGTTTTCTTCCTAAACTGAAACTCCCTTTTCACTTAAAAAAAAAAGTGATTGCATTTTTTTTTTTTTTAGGAGAGTTTTGTTTTTTTTCTCTCTGTCTTTCTTTCCGTTTTACAAGGGCTGTCTCTTTTTTTTAGGGGACTTTGTTTGCTCTGTGCTGTGTGACTGTGTTTACTACAGCAACAAAAGTCACCTTCCACATGTATACTATACTAATGCTTGCACGCCTACGTGGCATTTTGTTCGCACACACACGTGCGTGCGCGCGCGCGCGCGCGCGCGCGCGCGCGCGCGCGTGTGTGTGTGTGTGTGTGTGTGTGTGTGTGTGTGTGTGATTTTTCAAAATAAAAATGCGTGATGTGTTTTATGATGGTTTATTTCACATGATGACAACTCTAATATGATCACACATTTCAATACATAATGTCTACATTAATATTCTGATGGTTTATTTCATATGATGATAACTCTAATATGATCACACATTTCAATACGTAATGTCTACATTAATATTCTGATGGTTTATTTCACATGATGATAACTCTAATATGATCACACATTTCAATACATGATGTCTACATTAATATTCTGATAGTTTATTTCACACGATGACAATTTCGATGTGATCACACACACACACACGCACACACACACACACACACACACACACACACACACACACACACACACACACACACACACACACACACACTTCTCC
>JADBJO010026556.1:0-5000 GCA_016801955.1 Conus betulinus | reverse complement strand
GCTGCTGCTCCCCCCCCCCCCCCCTCTCCTAACTCCGTTCCCACACGTATCCCCCATACCCCCCCCCCCTCTTCCCCTCTTCTTACCACCATCCCTCCCCGAGATTGATCACCACCTGGCCCTTTCGTGAAGCAACTTATTGCTTTCCTTTTTCTTTATCCCTGTCTGTCTGTCTGTCGGTCTCTCTCTGTCTCTCTCTCTCTCACTCTCTCTCTCACTCAGTCTCTCTCTCTCTTCCTCCTCTCTCTCTCACTCATTCTCTTTCTCTGCCTCCTCCTCTTCTCTCTCTCTCTCCCTCTTTTTCTCTCCCTCCTCTCTCTCTCTTTCTCTCCACTCGGAACACGAAATGTGCACCTCTGGGATAAAAGGGTACTCACCACAGGGATATAGGGAAATGTCCACCACTGGGGACAGGGATTATCCACTACTGGGATAGAGAAATGATCTTATCTGGGTAACGGGGACATGTCCTTCACTGGAGATAGGAAAATGTCCACGAAGAGAAGAGAAGAATATGTCCTCAGGACAGGGAAATGTCCACCTCTGGGGATAGGGAAATGTCCACCACTGGGGATAGGGAATGTCCACATCTGGGAATAGGGAAATGTCGCGCCACTGGGGATAGAGAAATGTCCACCAACGGGATAGGGAAATGTCCATGGATGATAGCATGGAAATGTTCGTCACTGAAAAGTTTGGGATCGTAATCATGTATGATCTGGTTTGTATAATTGTCTCTGGTAGTAGTTGTATTGGTCGTAGTAGTTAAAGCAAAAAGCATTGTGTAGATGAGAAAGGCGAGACTGTAAGTCCTCATTGCCTACGTTTTTTTTTCTCTTCACCTTTCACTTACCTTGCGTTTGTTTCATAAGATACTGCTCTTGTCTTGAGAACAGTTTTCTTTGTCTGTGTACCTATTCGTATCATGGTACCGCTTTTTCTGTTATTTTATCTCCCTTACCTTTCTGACTGAAAGCAGCTACCATTTGGTTTTTTTCATTAATTCCAAGAAATTCATTCAATCTTGACCAAATAGTTTAAAATGCTGTTTATTATCCCACACGCTTCGAGCGATTTTTTAATGGCCTGCTAATTCTGTGCGCTTTGAATCATAATGTGAAATACATTACACAAAATTTTATTGATCTAGACGCACCGGCATGATATTTGACGGTTTGTTTTCTCTTCTGAATAGCAATAAAAACTGAACCAGCTTTTGAGAGTTGTAACATTATGATGCAAGACTGTGTCATCCGAATCTGAAGAAAGAAAATGACCCTGTAAACCAAGTCGACAACCATCAAAGTGGTTGTCCTACAAATTATTGATGGAGATGTATTCCAGGACATTTGAAAAGGAGTCCGTTGACATTGATCTTTGAAATTCAGGAGAGAGCAATAGAACATTATCATTTTCTTGTAGTCAGAACACTGATCTTTGAAATCATTACTTATCCCGGAGTTGGATATTGATTGGGCTTTGTCGATTCTCAGTTTTTTGGCACGACGAACAAATGATCCTACATTTGAACGACACAGTGCCAAGACGCGTGACGTGTTGTGGGACAAAGGGAGACAAGATCAGGAGTTTGCTCGGTTCATTGCATGGACCAAAGCTTGACCCCTGTGACCTCGCCATGACAAACAGCACACCAGTGCCAGCTGATAACACTCAGGTGGTGTAGAAAGGGGGGAGGGTGGGGGTGGTGGTGGTGGAATCAGAAGGCATTGGAGAAGAGGTGAACATGCTGAAGGAGGTGAGAATAGGAGTGGGCGGGGAGTGGGGGGGGGGGGGGGGGGGGGGGGGGGTCTGGCACAGTCCCATTTTCGATGTGGATGGTTGCAACACACATCAAATCGAGATAACAGGGCCGTGTGTATGTAAACTTCTTGACCATATGTATGCCGGCCATATGCATTGTTCTTCAAATTTGTACGGTGTCAGATGAGTTGTTTCTGTCTCTGTCTCTGTATCTCCCTCTCTCTCTCTTCTCTCTGGTGTCAGATGAGTTTTCTCTCTCTCTCGTGTGTGTGTGTGTGTGTGTGTGTGTGTGTGTGTGTGTGTGTGTGTGTGTGTGTGTGTGTGTGTGTGTGTCTGTGTGTGTGCGTGCGTGTGTGTGTGTGTGTGTGTGTGTGTGTGTGTGTGTGTGTGTGTGTGTCTCCCCACTTGCACATACACATTAATGTCAGGTATAAGCAGACAGATTAAAACGAACGGAACAGCACTTTGGAAAACTGAAATGTAGCTGCTGCAAACATAGGATCGGAGGTGAGAAAACTGAAATGTAGCTGCTGCAAACATAGGATCGGAGGTGGTGAGAAAACTGAAATGTAGCTGCTGCAAACATAGGATCGGAGGTGAGAAAACTGAAATGTAGCTGCTGCAAACATAGGATCGGAGGTGAGTTCTAAAGACGTCAAACATAATGTCATGTCGAGATTGTCATTCATTCACACAACTCTTTTAAAATACATCTTCTAAAAACACCCACCCTAAATGTTGTTAAAAACAAATCTTGCACACTATTAAATCTCAGATCAAATGAAAAATGTTAATCTGTTTCAAAAATTCAAAGATCGCATCCGGTCCGGTTATGATCGGTTACAGGATGAAGCCCCCTCCCGTCCCCCCCCCCCCCCCCTCGCCTTGAGTGATGCCATAGGCGGAGTGATGCGACTGTGCGCCTGTGAGGAGACCGCCGAAAGTGACTTCAAATATGCGGGCCGCTACCCCTCGCTTCCTCTTCGAGTCTCCTGTCCTCTCTTCTCCCCCCCTACCCACCTCATTTCCCCCCGTTTTTGTCTGTTGGAGAAATATCATTGCTTGTTTGTTGTTTATTGTTTGCTTGTTTCTTGTTTCTGTGTGTATTTTGTGGCCCACAACTTAAACGGTAGTAGCGAGTTGTGTGTCCAAGGAGATTGATGTTATCCTAAACATGGCGACTATACGAAAGGATATCGGTACAGTCCACGGACGGTTCTGTGACACAGGTGTGTGTGTGTGTGGTGTGTGTGTGTGTTGTGTTTGTGGTGTGCCCTTTCTGGTATCAATGAATCATCCCTGTTCACACCCTACAACGCATTCAAAACACATGCCGCCCGCACGCCCTTGTACTCCAGAAGAATAACACTGACCACATCTCCTCTCTTCTGTCACAACTTTCACTGGCTTCCTGTATCCAAACGCATGCATATCAACTCGACACTATCTGCTACAAGTCCTGAACAATGCCAGCCCCTGGCTATCTAACCAATCTACTCAATATCTACACACCCTCACGCCCCCTCCGTTCTTCCTCTGATCCTCTCACTTTCCGGATTCCACGTACCAAGCTCATTACCTTTGGCCCGCGTGCCTTCTCTGTTTTCTGGCCCCCTCTACTCTGCTGGAACCAAAACTTCCACTCCTGTCCGTCAACTGCCTACTTTCTCTTTCTTTTAAGACTGCTCTTAAAACTCACCTATTTTTCTCTTCCTCACAGTCCTCTCCCAGATCCCTGCTACTCCCCCACTGCAGCCTGTAGCCACTCGGGCGTGGGAACATGACGAACATGCAGATTATTGTGTGCATAACTCTTTTTCCCCCTCTCTCTTTTGATAGTTTTGCTTAGCCACAGGACATGTGCATGGTAGGTGTGTGTGTGGCGCGCGCGCGCGCGCGCGCGGGTGTGTGTAATGTGTGTGCTGTTGTGTGTGTGGTGTGTGTGTGTGTGTGTGTGTGTGTGTGTGGTGTGTGTGTGTGTGTGTGTGCTTGCTGGTGTTTGTGTGTGTTTGTGTGTGTGTGTGTGTGTGTGTGTGTGTGTGTGTGTGTGTGTGTGTGTGCTGGTGAGGAGTGTGTGTGTGTGTGTGGTGTGGGGGGGTGGGGGGCGGGGGTGCATACAGCAACATTTGTTACATAATGTTTCTTCTCTTGGGTGGCTTTGGAGGGGAGGGGTTAGAGGCCAGGGGAGGGCCCCAGGTGTGTGGGTGTGGGGGGGGGGGTGTGTGGGGGTTGTGTGTGGGGGTGGGTGTGTGTGTGTGTGTGTAGGTTAAAGAGTTAGAGGTTGAGATCATCTTTGTACCCGATTCCCCCCCCCCCCCCCCCCCCCCCCCCCCCCCCCCCCCCCTCTCCTGTACCGACTTGTTTGCTTAGAGCCATAACGCAATGTTGCATTTGTGTGTGCGGTGTGTGCGAAGTCAGTGAGTGAGGGTGTAGTGGTGTGTGTGTGTGTGTGTGGGTGTGGCGTGTGTGGTGTGTGTGGTGTGTGTGTGTGTGTTGTGGTGTGTGTGTGTGTTGTGCTGTGTGTGTGTTGTGTGTGTTGTTTGTGTGTTTGTGTTGTGTTGTGTGTGTGTGTTGCGTGTGTGGTGTGTGTGTGGGTGTGGGGGTGGGGGGGGTGGGGATGGTGTTGGTTGTGGGTTGTGTTGTGGGGGGGATGTGTGGGGGCTGGGTGTGTGGGGGGGGGGGCCTTCATTTAACGTACTACTCCACTATTCGTGATAAGTAGTACCAAAAAAAAAAAAACCAAAAAAAAAGTGAATGTGAATATCGTAGTAATTGCGGTTTTATTTGGGGGGAGCGTGAAAACATAATGTATGGAGTATGGGTGAGAGATAAAGCGAATGGGTGTGTGTGTGGTGTGTGTGTGTCGTGTTTGTGTGTGTGTGTGTGGTGGGTGGTGAAGTGTGTGTGTGTATGCTATTACGTGTGGGTGTGGTGGGTGTGTGTGTGTGTTGTGAGTGAGAGTTGGGATGTGTAAGTGTGTGAATATCTTAACACCAAGTCATGAGAGAAGATTGACCAGAAATAAAATAATTGATAGACCAACAACTGAACTACTCAATTTAAAGTCAAAAAGGATGATAGTATTAAAGAAAAAACAAACAAACAAAAAAACAAAACCAACAAACAAAAAAACCTTTGCCTTCCCCGATCCCCCTCCACCCCCCCCACTTCCCCACTTTATCCACCCCCCCCCTTCCATTCCTTATCCCGCCATAACGTTACTAAAGAATGTTATCCGT
>JADBJO010026555.1:0-22386 GCA_016801955.1 Conus betulinus | reverse complement strand
TTTATCAATGTAGTTCCTAGGCAATGCCAAGCCATCACAAGGCCATGAGGGTGCCGAGTAAGAACACTGCCAACATACTTCGTTGTTCAGACATTGCCAAGACATTACGTTGCCATGAGACTGTCGAAGCATTACATTCGCAAGACATTGCAAAGATGTCACATTATCAAGATATTACCAAGATGTCACATTGTCGAGACATTGCCAAGATGTCACATTGTAGAGACATTGCCTAGACGTAACATTACCAAGACACTGCCTAGACGTAACATTACCAAAGACACTGCCTAGACGTAACATGACCAAAACACTGCCTAGATGTTACATTACCAAGACACTGCCTAGACGTTACATTACCAAGACACTGCCTAGACGTAACATTACCAAGACACTGCCCAGACGTAACATTACCAAGACAATGCCTAGACGTAACATTACCAAGACACTGCCTAGATGTTATATTGCCAAGACACTGCCCAAATATCATTTTGTCATAACATGACACTGTCAAGACATTACTCAGAAACCACACTGCCAAGACATCACACTGCCAAGACATTTACACTGCCATGACATTACACTGCCAAGACATCACACTGCCATGACATTACACTGCCATGACATTACACTGCCAAGACATCACACTGCCATGACATCACACTGCCATGACATCACACTGCTATGACATCACACTGCTATGACATTACACTGCCATGACATTACACTGCCATGACATTACACTACCATGACATTACACTGCCATGACACCACACTGCCATGACACCACACTGCCATGACATCACACTGCCATGACATTACACTACCATGACATTATACTGGCAAGACACCACAGAGCCATGATATTACATTGCCATGACATTACACTACAATGACATTACACTGCCATGACATCACCATCACACTGCCATGCCATGACACTGCCATGACATGACACTGCCATGACATACACTGCCATGACATTAAACTGCCAAAACATTACATTGCCATGACATTACACTGCCATGACATGACACTGCCATGACATTACACTGCCATGACATTATACTGCCATGGCATTATATACATTATACTGCCATGACATTACATTGCCATGACATTACACTACCATGACATTACACTGCCATGACATAACAATGCCATGACATTACACTGCCATGACATGACACTGCCATGACATTATACTGCCATGACACCACACACTGCCAAGACATTACACTGCCATGACATCAAATTGACATGGCAGCACGCTTCCATGACATCACACTATCATGACATTACACTGTCATGACATTACACTGCCAAGACATCACAGTGCCATGACATTACACTACCATGACATTACACTACCATGACATTACACTTCCATAGCATCACACTGCCATGCCATGACACTGCCATGAAATGAATGACACTGCCATGACACTACACTGCCATAACATTAAACCGCCATGACATTACATTGCCATGACATGACACTGCTATGACACTACACTGCCAGGACATTAAACTGCCATGGCATTATACTGCCATGACATTATACTGCCATGACATTTATACTGCCATGACATTACATTGCCATGACATTACACTGCCATGACATTACAATGCCATGACATTACCAACATGCCATGACATGACACTGCCATGACATTATACTGCCCATTACACCACACTGCCATGACATTATACTGCCATGACATCAAATTGCCATGACACCACGCTGCCATGACATCACACTATCATGACATTACACTGTCATGATATTACACTGCCAAGACATCACAGTGCCATGACATTACAATGCCCATGACATTATACTATCAAAAACACCCACACTGCAATGACATTACACTGCAATGACATGACACTGACATGACATTGCACTGCCATGACATTACACTGCAACGACACCATATTGCCATGCCATGAGACTGCCATGACATTACACTGCCATGACATTACACTGCTATGACATTATACTGCCATGACATGACACTGCCTGCCATGACACCACACTGCCATGACATCACACTGCCATGCCATTACACTGCCATGAAATGACTCTGCCATGACATCATACTGCCAAGACATCACACTGCCATGACACCACACTGACAAGACATTACGCTGCCATTACATTACACTGCCATGACATCACACTGCCATGACATCACACTGCCCATGGCATCACACTGCCATGATATTACACTGACATGACATTACACTGCCAAGACATCACACTGACATGAAATTACACTGCCATGACACCATACTGCCATGACATTACACTGCCATGACATTACACTACAATGACATTACACTGCTGCCATGACATTACATTGCCATGACATTACACTGCCATGACATTACACTGCCATGACATGACATTGCCATGACATTACACTGCCATGACATGACATTGCCATGACATTACACTGCCATGACACCACACTGCCATGAAATTACACTGCCATGACATTACACACTGCCATGACACCACACTGCCATGGCATGGCACTGCCAAGACACCACACTGCCATGAGATCACACTGCCTTGACATTACACTGCCATGACATCACACTGCCATGACCATGACACTGCCATGACATTACACTGCCATGATTACACTGCCATGACATTTACACTGCCATGACACCACACTGCCATGACACCACACTGCCATGACATTACACTGCCATGACACGACACTGCCATGAGATTACACTACCATGACATGACATTATACGGCAAAGACATCACACTGCCATGACATCACACTGCTGTGACATTACATTGCCATGACATTACACTGCTAAGACATCACACTACCATCACATTACACTGCCATCACATTATACTGCCAATGACATTACACTGCCATGACATTACATTGACACGACATTACACTGCCAAGACATCACACTGCCATGACATTACATTGCCAAGACACCACACTGCCATGACACCACCTGCCACACTGCCATGACATTACACTGCCATGACATTACACACTGCCATGACATGCACACTGCCATGAATTACACTGCCATGACATTACACTGCCATGACACCACACTGCCATGACATGACACTGCCAAGACAACACACTGCCATGATATCACACTGCCATGACATTACACTGCCATGACATCACACTGCCATGACATCACACTGCCTGACATTACACTGCCATGATATTATAAACTGCCATGACACCACAGACTGCCATGACACCACACACTGCCATGACATTACACTTGCATGACACCACACTGCCATGAGATTACACTACCATGACATTATATGGCAAAGACATCACACTGCCATGACATCACACTGCCATGACATTACTTTGCCATGACATTACACTGCCAAGACATCACACTACCATCACATTACACTGCCATCACATTATACTGCCAAGACATTACACTGCCATGACATTACACTGACCATGACATTACACTGCCAAGACATCACACTGCCATGACATTACATTGCCAAGACACCACACTGCCAAGACACCACACTGCCATGACATTACACTGCCATGACATTACACTGCCATAACATCACACACTCTGCCATGACATCACACTGCCATGATATTACACTGCAATGACATTATACTGCCATGACAACACACTACCATGACACCACACTGCCACATGACACTGCCATGACATACACTGCCATGACACCACAACTTCCATGACACCACATTGCCAAGACATGACACTGCCAAGACATGACACTGCCAAGGCTTGACACTGCCAAGACATGGCACTGCCAAGACATACACTGCCATGACATCACACTGCCAAGGTGTACACTGCCAAGACATCACACTGCCAAGACATCTGCCATTACACTGCCAGACATTACACTGCCAAGACATACACACTGCCATGACATTACACTGCCAGGACCATGACACTGCCAAGGTATGACACTACCAAGACATTACACTGCCATGACATTACATGCCATGACACTGCCATGACATTACACTGCCATGACATAAACACTGCTATGACATGACACTGCCAAGACATGGACACTGCATGACACATGACACCCTGCCAAGGCTCCCACTCCAATACCACTTCTTTTTCCCTAACCCCACTACCAAGCCCCCACACTGCACCCAGACTTCCCCCAAGGTGTGAACACACCCAAGACCCCCCTGCCAAGACATGACATGACACTGCCAAGACATTCGCACTGACAAACTTGGCCAGCATGACACGGCAAGGTATGACACTGCCAAGTCGGACACTGCCAAGGCATGAAACTGCCAAGACATTACACTGCCAGGAAATACACACTGCTATGACTATGACACTGGGGTGACATGACACTGCCATGACATGACACTGCCAAGTTATATCCCCTACCCCCCCATGACCTTTCTTTTTCCCTATGACCCCCAATCATGACACCTGCCAGACATAACTCTATTACCCACCCACCAAGACATGCAGGCCATGACATGACACTGCCCAATGACGTGGCCCCCCCCCCCTTTCTTTTTCCCTATGTGCCCAATCCCCCACCTCAAACCCGCTCATCCCCCAATGTGTGTTGGGGGAGGAATGGGGGGGGGGACGGGGGGGGGAGACATTCGCAGGAGAAACTTAGTTCGGATTTGTTTTTCTGGTCAAGAGGATTATGTGAATTAGTTTTTGGAGGTGGTGAGACGGGGGTGGGGGTGGGGGGGGTGGGGGAAGGTGGTGCGGGGGAGCGACTCTGTGTATTCAGAAAGGCTGATACGTGCAGGTTAAAGTTGGCGGTGAGTGTGTGTGTGGGGGGGGGGGGGGGAGGGGGAGACAGAGACCGAGAGGAAGCGAGGGGGGAGATAATGGAGAAGGAGAGGAGAGAGGAAGGAGTAGAAGTTTATATGTATTAGTGGGGACGTTGGGGGGGGGGAATGGTGGTGGGAGGAGGTGGTGGGAGGAGGGAGGAGAGATGGGCTATGAACGTGGAGGGTCTTGTCGATGATTTAAACTGACATACTTTGTTACCCTCCACCCTTACTCCTTTCCCTCCCCTCTATGAATGCCAGGGATCTTGTCTATGACCTTAGATCTATGTGTTTTTCCTACATACTTAGCCCCCCCCTCCTCCTTCTCCCTCCCCTCCCCTCCCCTACCGCGCTCCCGTCCATCCCTCCCTCCCCCCCCCCCTCCTCCCAGCACCGAAAAACAGGCCCGAACGTATAAACGTCACCCCACTCCCCCTACCCCTTCTCGACTCCCCATCCCGTCCCTCCCCACCCCACTCCCACTACTATCGTATTATAGACTTCCACAAACATGGCGCCGCCACAGTCTCCTCGGGACTGGAGGTGTTGAGTGAAAATAAATAAATATGACTGTGTGCGGTGAACATTGCTGTCTTTGTTGTGCCTGTTGTTCTTCTTCTTCCTTTTAAAGAGGAGAGTTCAGAGACTTTCAAGAAACAGTAACAGGATGAGAGAGAGAGAGAGAGAGAGGGGGGGGGGGGGGGGGGGGGGGGGGGGGAAGGGAAGAGGGAAAAGAGAGAGAGAGAGAGAGAGGAGAGAGAGAGGAGAGAGAGAGAGAGAGATGTAAAGGGAAAAGAAAAGCACTGCACAGCATAGGAAGAAAAAAAGTAAAGACTTGCAAGGAATAACAAAAAAAAACAACAAAAGAAACGTAAAGAAAGGAAAAGTACAATAACAGGAAAGAGAAGTAAAGGAAAGAAAAGAAAAGTAAAAGAAGAGTAAAGAAAAAAAGGACAGTAGAGCAAAGAGAAGAAAAAAAAAAAACCGGAAAGAACAGAAAATGAAAGAAAAGAAAACAAAACAGAGATCTATATCAAAATCTAAAGGAAAGGAAAGAAAGGACATATGGATTAAAAAAATAAGAATAAGAAAAAGAAAAAGCCGGGGGTTTAAAAAGTAAACAAGCAAAACAAAGAAACAAAAAAATAATCAAGGAACAGGAAATATGAAGTGCATCAAAAGTTTTGAGAAAGAAAAGAAATAAAGAAGACAAAATGAACAAATGACCACAAATGAAGAACAGTAAAGAAAAAAAGACAAGAAAGAGAAAAAAAAAAACAGAACAGAACACAAATTCAAACGGGAGACAAGAAAAGAGAAAAAAAGAAAAAAAAGTAAGTAAAAAAAAAAAAATAGTAGAGAAGCACAGAAAAGTAAAGAAAACGAAAAACTAGAAGAAAAGTAAAGTTAAAGAAAACTAGAAAAAAGCAAAGAAAAAGAAAAATGTAGAAAAGACAAAGAAAAGGAAAAATACGAAAAGGCAAACAAAAAAAAGTATATATATTATATATATATAGATATATATATATATATATATATATATATATATAAGCAAAGGAACAGAAAGGGAAAAGCCCCCCGGGGGGGTGAAGAGTACCTGTTTGAGTAGTTAGTTACTTGCCAATAGGTCTCTCTCTCTCTCTCTCTCTCTCTCTCACCAACACACACACACACACACACACACACACACACACACACACACAAGGAGACACAGCACACAGAGAGAGAGAGAGAGAGAGAGAGAGAGAGAGGAGAGAGGGAGAGGAGGAGAGAGGAGAGAGAGAGAGAGGAGAGAGAGAGGAGAGAGAGAGAGAGAGAGAAGAGAGAAGAGAGGTTGTTTCATCGATTGCACACAGCTAAGGCCCATAAACTACTTTACTTGGTAGGAAGTAAGTAGTCATTGAAAAACCAGTTTTCTCCCCAGTTAAACACCTGTATGAACGAGAGAGACAAGCACACACAGAGAGAGGGAGAGACAAACAGACAGACAGAGAGACAGAGACAGAGAGACAGTCAGAGAGAGAGAGTGGGGAGAGAGGAGAGAGAGAGTTGAGAGAAGAGGGGGAGAGAGGGGGGGAGAGGGAGACAGAGAGAGAGAGAGACTGAAAGAGAGACAGAGACACAGAGGGGGTTAAAGGGAGATGGGTGAGAGTGGGGATGTCAGGGATAGGGATAGGTTGAAGGCTATAGGATGTGAACTATGGAATGCATGGAACACTTTCTTTGCCAGCATACTTTAAGGGATGTCGAGATCAGGCGCTTTCAACGACCAGTAGGAGCTGAATAGAAGAAGAAGAAGAAGAAGAAGAAGAAAGAGAGAAGAAGAAGAAGAGAAGGAAGAAAAAGAAGAAGAAGAAGAAGAAGAGAAGAAGAAGAAAGCGAAGAAGAAGAAGAAGAAAGCAACATAAGTATGGGGGCAAATGGGAGAGAGAGAAGAAAAAGCGGGGACCAGAAGGAGCGTGGGCGCGTGGTGAGAGATGGGAGAGAGAGAGAGAGAGAGGGGAGAGAAAGAGGAGAGAGGGCGAGAGAGAGAGAGAGACAGGACGGAGACAGACAGACAGATTATAGAGAGAGAGAACGAGAGAGAGACAGAGGATATATAGAGAGAGACAGAGAGGAGACAGAGGGCGAGGAGAGGAAGGGACAGAGAGGAGGAAAGGGAGGAGAAAGAGAGAGAGGAGGGTGGTGAGGGAGAAAGAGAGAGGGAGGAGAGAGAGATATATATACAGAAAGAGAGACAGAGAGGGAGACAGACAGGACAGACAGACAGACAGACAGGCAAACAACACACACACACACACACACACACACACACACACACACACACACACACACACACACAGAAGTGACGCAGAGTGGAGAGGCGGGTAAAGGGAAAGTTTCGTGGTTGTCGGTTACATAGCCTCAACATAGCCTCAATATAGCCTCATGATTATACTTTACTTTTAGTGTAAGTGCTTTTTCTTCTTCTTTTTCCTCCCTCTTTCTCCTTTATTTGCTTGTTTCCTTGTTTGCTGTTCCTGAGGACTAGGCTTTCCCATAAACTAGCTTTCTGCGTTTATAATCTAAATTACTTTCCGGTGAGGCACTCTCTCTCTCTCTCTCTCTCTCTCTCTCTCTCTCTCCTCTCTCTCTCTCTCTCTCTCTCTCTCTCTCTCTCTCTCTTGACCCTCTTGGGGTGGGGGGTGGGGGTAGGCTTTCTACTACTTCCACTGATATGAGCAGGGAGTCAACAAAGTAAAGATACGTGGCCAATTCTTTTTTCGTTTTCTTTTTAATGTTTCCCACCAGAGAGGTTCGGACACGCAACCCTTGATTTTGATCCTCTGTCTCTCTTTTTCTGTCTGCCTCTCTGCCTGTCAGTCAGTCCTGTCTTATGTCTATCCATCTCTCTCTCTCTCTCTCTCTCTCTCTCTCTCTCTCTCTCTCTCTCTCTCTCTCTCTCTCTCTCACCCAGCCAAGCAGGAACCCTCCCCCACCCAGTTCTCCTCCTCCTCTCCTCCTCCACAGGAGATCGTCAACCAACAATGGCAGGGTTTGCACCAGATGCCCCAAAACTCTCCCCCTCACCCTCCCTCTCTCCCTGATCCCGACCACAGCCTACACATTCCCCTCCCTTCCCACAAGCCCCTCCTACCCATCCCCCAACCCACCCCCCAGCCTTCTAGTTGTCCCCTCCCCCTTGGAACACAAGCCTGTCCCCGCTGGGCCCCCCGACTTCCTTCCCAGCCATCCGGGACACGCGCCTCAAGGGCAGTGTAGTCAGGGCCGCCCTTCCTCTTCCTACATACTCCTCCCCCCCCCCCCCCCCCCTCTCCTAGCCTCCCCCCAACCCTCCCACTTCCCTCCGCCTCACCCCTGTCCACCGTCCACAAGTTTTCCACAACTCCGATCCCGAGAGTAAGCAAGGGAGAGCACGCGCACACCACCGCTGACCCTGTGGCCGAGACTTCAGAGGACAACAAAGTTTGGACAGAACTTCTTTTGCGGGGTGGGGTTGGGGTTGGGGGACCTTTGGGATGGGGACGAGAGGGGGGGGGGGGTGTCGAGGATACGGAGGATGGAGAGGGTTGTTGGAGTCTATTTCGCCTCCTGATTATCTCAATTTCCCAGTGCCCTCCTTCAGTTATTCGGCGCCGCCCACCCACTCTTGTATCACTCCACCAAGTGTCCATGATTGCATGCACACACACACACACACACACACACACACACACACACACACACATTTTTTTTTTTTTCTCTCCACACTTTCGTTTTGTTTTATTTTACTACCTTTCGCAGGCTGCTTTGGGGGTGCTGTTGGGTTCATTTTTGAACCCTTGGTGATGAGTACACCACAGAATTACGGACTGTGGTTTGTCTCTATATGACGCCAAGAGCACAAACACAGTCAGCCGTGTCTCCCTGATTAGTCCGATCCAGCGGACGAAAGGCCTAGGAGCAAGGCAATACATATGGATCTGCCTTCGAGAAGGACTGCGATGGTTCCCTCATGCAGCTAGTGAATGGTCTTTATATTTTATAACACATATTTTCCTATTTTCTCATCTTCAACCCGTTTTGTTTTTTGATTTGTTTTTTGTTTTTTGTTTTTTGGTTTTTCTTTTTTTTTCTTTTTTTTTTTTGAATTTCAGATCTTTGCCAAGATTATTACTATAATGATGGAACAATTGTTAACCTGCAATTGTTTTCCCCCACTATTTAATTGTTCAGCATTAAATTGTTTGGTCAATCAGTGGGCGATAGCATCTCTTAGGAGATCCAAATGAAGGTTGTTCTGCACAATTCTTAGCTACTGACAATGCTTGGATTATTGAACAGCAGAGCTGACCACTCAGACTGTTCATATCTTTTGATCTCCATTGCATCCTTAATAGATCCTCAAGCATAGGCTCAAAGATTGTCCCCTACAGTTTATACTGTTTGCATAATGTTTATAGTTTTTCAGCATTTTTTGTTTTACTCTCTACACTTTCGTTTTATTTATTTTACTACCTTTCGCTGGCTGCTTTGGGGGGTTGTTGGATTCTTTTTTTAACCCTTGGTGGAGAGAACACCACAGAATCACGGACTGTGGTGAGTCTCTATATGACGCCAAGAGCACAGACACAATCAGCCGTGTCTCCCTGGTGAGTCCAATCCGCGGACGAAAGACCTAGGAGCAGCAGTACTAGGATCTGCCTCGTGCAGGTAGTGAAGGCAGTACATATGGATCTGCCCTCGTGCAGCTAGTGAATGGTCTTCATATTCGTAACACATATCTTCCTATTCGTAACTTCTCAACCCCCTAGTGAATGGTCTTCATATTCATAACACATATCTTCCTATTTTCTTCATCTTCAACCCCCTAGTGAATGGTCTTCATATTCATACACACATATCTTCCTATTTTCTTCATCTTCAACCCCCTAGTGAATGGTCTTCATATTCATAACACATATCTTCCTATTTTCTTCATCTTCAACCCCCTTTTTTTTTATTTCAAAATCTATTTCAGGTTTACTATAATGATGGAAGAACTGTTAACCTGCATTTGTTTTTCTTTCCCCCATACTTCATTAATCAGCATTATATATAATATATATATATATATATATATATATATATATATATATATTATATATATAATATATGCATGCATGCACGTGTGTGTGTGTGTGTGTACTATTCCTCTGCTTCGTATGCATGAGAAGGAGGAGAAGAACGAAAGAGGAAGAAGAAGAAGAGTACCAACAAGTAGAAAGAGGAACAGAATGTGATCTAACAGGAAGAAGCGAAGTTATTATGCATTTGTGCGTGTGCGTGCGTTCGTGGGCATAAGTGGATGTCTAAGAGTGTACCCACATTCAACATTAGAACATTCATATTATAGAAACAAAATCCCAGAATATGTGACGGAGTTTATTGTCAGATGAGGGGTGGGAGTGGAAAACCGCGCACAGGAGGAAGATAGGAGAGAGAGAGAGGAAGGTAAGGCGGAGAATAGTCACCATTAATAGAGAGAGAGACAGACAGACAGAGGGAGAGCGTCAAAGAGAGAAAGGGAGGGAGGGAGGAAGGAAGACAGACAGACAGACAGAGAGAAGGAGGGAGGAGGTGGTTAGGCGAGGGGGTAGACATTCTAAACATTCATGGCGGCAGACAACAGGGCTTTCCTGGATGCGTCATACATCGCCAGTAAGACCACTAACGTCATCGTAAACGTCACATCGTGTGGCTACTCCCAAAGCAAGCCTTTGACTCTGGCCTTCCTTTCACAGCTGGAAAAACAACAGAGAACTGCAAGGGCGTCCCTTTACCGATATTGACTCTAACAACAACAACAGTAATAATAATAATACAACAACTCATAATAATGATGACAATAAGTATTACAATAATAATAGTAATAATAATATAAAATCATTATTATCATTATTATTGTTGTTGTCGTCGTCATTATTATTATTATTGTCATTGTTATCATTATTGTCATCATCATCATCATTATCATCGTCATTACCTTTTTATTGTTACATTTTTTTATTTTTTTTCACTATCAACCATTGTCATATTATCATTATCATATTTTATCATCATCTTGGATCATCTTCATCATCATTATTATCACATTATTACCCTCCTAAACAAAAACAAAAGTTGCAGATATGGCGAGCAGTTTCACGAATGCCCACAAGGCGAAAATAACAACATGACCGACAATTGTAACATTATTAACATCATTGATTCAATGAAAATAAACACACCGCAATATTAGAGAATCCATTTTCTTCTTCTTCTTCATCTTCTTAGGTAATTTCATTTTTATTTCGTTTCATTTTATTTCATTTTTTTTTTTTTTTTTCTTTTCCCTGTAGCAGAACTTCTCTTTTTTGGGTTTCTTCACCGTCTTCTTTTTCCTTTCTTTTTTCTTCTTCACCGTCTTCTTTTTCTTTTCTTTCTTCTTTCTGTCGAAATTTCTTCTTTCTTTCTTTCCTTTTTCTTCTCTTTCTTTTCTTCTGACCAAGGCAATGTCGGCTCACTCCAAAGTGATTTAGCCCGAAACGTATTTCAAACACACACACACACACACACACACACACACACACACACACACACTGACAGCGAATGTCAAAATTTGTATTAGGAGATTGACATTAACTTCAACAATGTAAGCAAGAGATTCCTGGGAATCCCACGATTCCCTTCAACTTCACCAAGTCTTGTACTCACATAATATATGCTCTTCTCTAAATCAAACTGTGAGCTGGTGGTTTGGTGGTTGTGTGTGGGTGGGTGTGGTGTTTTGGGGGTTGTTATTTATTTGTGTAAATGACGCTTTGGCTGGCGCAGCATGGTACGGTGGTGTAAGTTGTTGTGGTGAAAAATAGTCGTGGTGCGGCTGTCTGTTCAGACGGGGGGCAACCCGTCTCCAAGTCTATGGTGGTGGGCAATGAATTCGGCAGGAAAGCACGCTCTCTCGTCTCGCTCGGGGGTGCGCGTCGGCTCTCAGGTATTTATTGGCGAGAGGGTTCGTGTCCTCCACAGAATCGACGTCCGTCTCTCACAACGCCAATCCACATGCATACTCTACTTGAGGGTAGTGGTGGTCTTTAGGGTAACGTTGGTAGCCACACCGAAAAAAAAAAAAGAAAAAAAAAAAAAAAAAAGAGGAATGTGACGATGCACTCCAAAAAAACTCTTCCGTTTCCAGGAAGTATCAATATTGTCGTGTGGCATCCTTCCAGAAGACGCTGCACTGTCGACGCTAACTCCAGTAGCGCTTCAGGGGAGTCTATGTTTAAAAAAAAAACATATTACATAACTAACCCCTGGAACACAAGGATTTCATCAGGTCCCCATACCTTCGCTGCTCTCATTTGACCCCCCTTTCCCGTCACGTTTCATTAAAGAAATATACAGGCATTGTAGATATGATGATAAGATAGAGAGGAGAGAGAGAGAGAGAGAGAGAGAGAGAGAGAGAGATATGCATGGCAACATACTACCAACAGCACAACTGTATCATAGTAATGGAGCTTCTCCTCAGTGTCCATTTATGTATGTATTATGTAATGCATGGGATAACGTGTATCTTCTCTCTTCAATCTCTCTTCTCATCAGATCCTCTCCCATCTCCTCTCTCTCTCTCTCTCTCTATCTATCACACCACACACACACACATATATAATTATATGGTGTGTGTGTGGCTGTGTGTGTTGTGTGTGCCTGTCGTGTGGGATGTGTGTTGTCGGTGTGTGTGTAGTGAAGAGAGCAGAGAGAGATATGAACGTACGATACCGGCTCCTAAGAAGCCTTTAGAAAGGCGAAAGCGTTGAAATCATAACAAAAAAAATTAATAATACAATATAAAATTACAAAACTAACCCGGGGCGTAGTTGTCACGACTTAATTGTTCAACACCATATATCATATATATAATATAATATATATATATAATGTTATGTGTGTGTCGTATCGTGTGTGTGTGTGGTGTGTGGGGTTGGCCTCACAAACATAAAAGAAGAGCCATCAGTAACATTCTAAATAAAAACGCTCAACCGGGAAGGGAGCGACAGAATTTAAAAATATGATCTAAAGGAGATTAAAAAAAAACACCAACAAAGACTTTGTGGGCTGTGCGCGTGGGCTCAGTTGCGCTCTGGCTCACACTTGGGGCCAGGGGGTGTAACATTTGGGTACTGGGATGCTGGATCAGGCCGGAGTTATAAATAAATTGTGTTTGTGTTTTTTTTTTTGTAAGCGTGAGTTTCTCATGTGTTTCACGTGTGCCTGTATCTTTTTTAACCATTTTGATATTTTTTGTGGGGGGTGCGTTCAGTGGGATGGGGCTGTGTTTGGAATGGTTTGTTTGACAGAATTTCCATTTGTGCCTTCAAAGTGTTATTATATCTCAACTTTTGAACTTTCAGAGTTGCTAGTGAGGTTTGCCATATATCAGCCCACCTTTTCTGTAGAACATAGGTTCTGCATTTTTTAGAGATATTGTTGGTAGCAGTTGCGGGGCTGCTTTTTTAATAATTTTCCAGGATTTTTGTAGTCCCCTCTTTTTTTTTGTTATCTTTAATGTTTCCAAATGGTGTTTGCTTCGTATCTGTTTTGGGTATTTATATGTTTCATTTTGTGAAGACTGTTTATTTGGGTTTGGGCATCTAGTTTTGCCAACGTAAGGTTTGGCAGTACTCATCCGTTCTGTTTCTTCTTCTTTTCATTTGAGTGACACTATCATTTGTTAGCTGGGTTGCTTGGTATACAATTTGTGGTAACTAAGGCCATTTTAGTAATTCAGAGGCGTGGCATTGTGAATCGGGTTGTTTTAGTGTGCAGTTAACAGATGTGCCTGTTTTTGTTACCGGGCTTGATTTGGCTGTGTGTTTTGCCATTTAGTGTTTTGTTAGATCCGTCCATTAATTTTTTTGAGGTTGGGGCGCATACAGGAATAGGTGATAGCTTGATGTGGTGGGTTTTTATGAAATAATTTAATATTATAATATATATATATAGTATATAAAGCTCAGTAGGTATCATAATCTAGTCATAAGTTCGAAGTTCACGTGTTTAGTGATTTCTTTTATATATATTATTTGAATTGTGTGTGGTTTGTGTGTGGTGTGTTGGTGTGTGCTGTGGTTGTGTTAGTGTGGTTTGTGCTGCGTAACACGGTGGCGTTGCTGCGTGCGTGTAGTGTGTGTGTTATAGATCGAGATAGATCTCTGTAGATTTCAAGTTTCATTTCTCTCTTTATTTTTTCTTGTTTGAATTGGGTCATAGGAGGGGTGTGTGATGATGGAAGTTCTTTTTTTTTTTATATATTTGTGGGAGTGATTTATATGGTTGTAGTAGTGGTTCTTCTTATCCGGGGTTTCAAATGTTTTTGAGCGTGGGGCGGGCTCGTGGGGGAAGACGTCCCAACAATACGAGAGTCATAGGGGGGCAGGGGCATTGGGAGACTGGGTGGGAGTGGGGAGGTGGAAGGGGGACGGGGAAATAGGAGAAGGGGAGGTAGAGAGCAGGGGGTTAGGGGGGGGGAAAAGAAGGAGGTTAAGGGGAAGAACAAAACCAGAAGAAGAGGGGAAATGAATTGAAGGACGGGTGTCTGGGGAGACTTGAGGGAGACAGGGGCGGTGCGAAGGGACGGGGAAGTGGGCTTGGTGTTGTTGAGTCAGACAGTGACGGGGTCTGAGGAGGGGGGTGGGTGGAGGGGGAGGGAGGTGGGGTGAGTGGGGCCCTCCAATCTGGGAGGGCTTTGTAAGATCAGAGGGGCCGAGATGCAGAAAGTGAGTGATCAGACGAGGTGAATTCTGTGTTTTCCCCTTTTCACTCCTCTCAGGGACGAAAAGCCGTTTTTTTCTCTCTGCTCCACCATAGGACTCTAGGGGGGGGACTCCATCAAAGCAACACCTCCAGGCCAACCAACGGGGACATCCAGCGACTAAGTACTATGGCTTACAGGTAAAACCCATTCCTTAAGTACGGCTCACTCCCCGCCCTCATAGCTCTGTCATCTCAAACGTAGTAGCCTAGTTCTCTCCTGCCAGCCTCCTTTGTCACATCGTAGGGGGGGGGGAAGGGTGCAGTTTTCGAGCGTCTCCGTGTCACACATCTGAAACCAAATCCGCACGCGGATATTCCGCCGTAAAGTCGACCAAGCGGGACTGCGTCCGCCGTCCTCGCCCCGCCAGCCCTTCCCTGGGCTCATCAATCGTCCCACCCTTTTCTGTCTCTCTCTCCTCCTTCCCTCTGTCCTCCTCTCTCGCTATCGTCTTCTCTCCTCAGCTCCTTAGCGTCGCCTTCCCGTTCACATTGCCGAAAAAGTGACGTGAGCTGGTGCTTGAGTGGAACTGAGTGAAATTGAGAAGAGAGACAAGAGACCGAGACAGAGAGGGTAGAGGAGACACTAGAGAGTACGACGCGTACCACCGACAAACTAGACAGACGGGTAGGCAGGTTCCAGTTACTGCCAATATAGCGTAGAGGATAGATGCTCGACCGCCACGATAACAGAGGGCCAGTACTCCCGACGAGCTGTAGACTGGCCGACAGATAAAGAGACGTGGAATGTGATGTCGGGAGCAAATATAGTTTGGAATAAGGAGCGGGGATGTGCGGGGTGGGATTGAGGAGGGGTAATTTGGAGGAAATAGAAAATCAGAGAGCTGGCAAGGACGGGAGATCACAGTAGGTTGAAAAGCTTTTTTTTTTTTTTTTTTTTTTTTTCCTTCTTCAATCTGTGTGGGTCTTCGTTTGTAAATCTGGCTTTTGTCTTCCTAATGTAAAGCGTCTAAGTATTTGGAATTTGAAGACTTTGTTTGTGGTGCGCCTGAAATGTCCGCACTTAAGACTGTCTGATTTCTCTCTCCGTCTCGCTCTCGTCTCCGGCGTATCATCCTCGCCTGCTGTTCCTTCTCTCCTCCTCATCCCGCTCATCTTCCGACCATTGTTAAGTGGCTCTTCCTCAAGGGGTACTCCTCTCCTCAGTTCCTCTGCTTGGTTCTCTCTCTCTTCTACTTCTCTCGTTCTCTGTTCTTATCTTTCTCTTTTTTTACCCATCTTTGCATCTTGGATTTTGTTGTTTTTCTTGTTTTTTTTTTTTTTTTTTTATTTTTTTTTTTTTTTTTTTGCTTTTTTTGTTGTGTGTTGTTGTTGTTCGTTGTTATTTACGTTTTATCCTATCTTACCCTACGTAGGAAGGTGGAGTGGATTAAGTTAGTGGGAAGAGGACTCAGGAGAAGTTTTTGGGATAGAGCCTCCACTATTGTGAGGAGGTGCCAGAGTGGAAGTGGGCCACTCTTATCATAACTCTCCACACCAACAACCAATACTCGTTGGTTTCCAGAGGCCCTTCGTTTGATTCTTGTGTGTATTTTCAAACTATAGTTGATCGAATGCCAAAGCCGACACTAACTCACTCCGAGCTCTTTCCCACTTTCACCCTGGCCCAAAGCATGCTGTTGCTTTTCCAAGACCCTTTGACATTTTACACAAACACCTTATACGTGAATCTTGGTAGCGTGCACATGCCTTTCACCACATGGAGTTAATGGTCAGTTAGATACTCTGCTCAGTAGTAAAAAAGTGTCTCAAGAGCTCAAGCGCTGCGCTAGATATACGGCTCCCTAATTTCCCGAGCCCCCTTCTCAACCGAGATCTTTTGAGAAAAACCTCTTCTTGTCGCCTGGTGTCACAACTGGAGACCATGTAGAATTAAGTGTCTATATTCTGGCTGTGGGCTGTGCGCTGGTTCCTTGAACCTATGTTTCCACCTCAGGCCTTTCTGACATACCAACCGGGCCATCTGTACCTATCCTGAAACTACCCTCCATCATGACGTTCCCGGTACACTCACAAATAGTGGCAAATTCAGCGACGACCTGTGGAAGAGTTTTACCTCTCTACAATCTCAAGTCACCTCCCCCAAGACAAACCACCCAAGCCACCCGTAAGCTCCTACGTTCTCTCGTTGGGGATGTCCCGCTCCCAGGCCTATACCTTAATCCCTCCCAGATCAAGCCATCCGTACCAGCCATGTCAAAGAGGCTGCAGAGCTCCTCAGCCAAACGGCCGACAGCCAAGGGCTTTCTCTTCTGAACAGTCTGCCAGACCCGCCATAGTCACATTGTCTGCTGAGTGATAACCGTTTTTAACTGCATCCACATTCCAACGACCAGCTATGTTCCCTCACAGTGGTGAGCACTATCCGGCACGTTGCGGAATTACGCACTTGCAACCCTTCTCGTTCTGCGATAAAGTGGGCGTAAATCATCCCCCTTTACGACTACGTCTTTCTGGTATTCTTCAATTGTGTAAGTTTGTTCTTCGAATGTTTTTTGTTTCAATGGTGTTGAAAATTTGTTAAAGTCAAACATTGTCCTCTGTTTTCTAGATAAGAGCTTAACCTACTGAATGCTTTAGTGAATGTGTTCCGAGCATTAGAGAACAAAATCGCACCAAGATCTTTGACGCAGATCCCCAATGTCACCCGAACTCATCAAGTGTTCCTTCTCTTGCTCTTGCAAGCTTCCCATTCACATTCACTTCATATCCCACTCATCCTTACAATTCATAGACGCACATTCTGTTACACAACTCCCACTCAAAAAGCACCCAACCTTCCCCACTCTTTCACTATAACTTTCCACTCACACCACCTCCAAACTTCCCCACATCTCTTCACGTACAGGACTTGCCCACTAGTCACAGTTTCACACTATACAATCAACTTCCCCCTCATCCACGTACAACTTACCCAGGCTCATATTCTGCCTACAAAACTTCTTCCACACTCTAACTAGCAACTTTAGTCCCACTTTTCACACTAACAACTTGTTCCACTCATCCCTACAACGTCCCACTACTGTCCCCACTCACGTTACACTCGTTCCCACCTCTAACTACTACAACTTCCATCACCACACACCACTTTCCCGTCCTTTCACTCACAACTATCCCCAGTCCTTTGTCACTACAACTTCACGTGTCCTCCCAGCACTTCACTAACACTAACTGTTCTCCAAGCCCACAGTTACAACTGTAGCACTTCCACACAAACACAGGTTACGGAACTTCCTCGCCCTACATTCTTCACGTTCTCCATCCGGCGTTCACTAATTACCTGTCGACAAGAAGACTCACTACTTCTATGACTTCCCCCTGGTTCGACGGGTAAAACTACAACTGCGGGATCCAGCTCACTAAACCATTTTAACTTCCACACTCTTCAACTTCCATCAACAACCCTAAAATTTTGCACTCTATCACTGTGTAACTTCCCACCCACCACCTACAACTTCGCGCTACTCAATGTCACCATCACAACATCCCCCTCACCAGCTCACAACAGTCCACTCACCATAAGAACTCCTCAGAATCACCACTACAACAATCCACTCTTCATACGGCATCACCATTCTCGTCACTACAACTTCCCACTCACGTTCACTATCGTTTGGCCGCTCTCCTATTAAAACTATGCCGACTCTACCTACTTTGCGATTTCACCCTCAGCTACTAACTTCGATTTGTTGACCTTTTCTAAACATGCATCCACCTACTGCCACTGCTAACCACCTACAAAAATTTCAACATTAGTACCGTAAGACTAAAGCAGAACAACATAAAACAAGCAAAGCAATTCTGCACAAGTCATTCGTCATAGCCAACGCATCGCGGAACGAATCGCGCATCAGCGCGCCGCAGCACGCAGCCACAGCACATCAACCACAACACAACAACACCACACATCACACACACACAACAACACTCACTACACACACACTCGCACACACAGCACACCCACACACATACATATACTATACATATAACACATACAGCACACGTCGCACGACACACGCACACACGCAGCGTGCTACAGCACATGCATGCATGCACTCACGCACACACGCACGGCTGCATGCACATATACACAGACATACACATACACATAATCGCACGCACACACACACACACTCAGGCACACACACACACACACACACACACACACACACACACACACACACACCACACACACACACACACACACACCACGCACGCACACGCACACAGCACTGCACGCACGCACACACACACACACACACACACACACACACCACACACACACATACACACACACCTCAATCGTTAATCTAATCTTTGGTAGAAGCAACAAGAACAAACAGACATAAACAAACTGATAACATCAAACACGAAGCCTAGCAACAGACGACCCGTGCTCCACCCCCCACCACCACCACCCCTCTCCTCCCTCCCTCCCCTCCGCTCCCACAATGCATAAGCTGTAAGCCATACCCAGCAATAAAGACGGCGATACATCTCCTGCCTCCCCCTCCCCCACCCAAACAACTCCACTACCACCCCACCCCTCTCCCTTCCTCCTTCGGTCCCCACCCCACCTTCTCTGCCAAAGCCAAGATCTTAATCAGCAGTTTTGTCGGATCAGAAAACAAAGATTCGCTCTTATTAAGTTTCGGGCCGCACGCAATACAATAACCCCCCACCCCTACTCCCCATCCTCCTCATCCCTCCACTTTGCAACCGATGCCATTCCTCCGTTTTTCTCACGTTTACCCATCCACGTTGGGTTAAGAGATTTGCCTTTGTTCACACCGATCATGGCTTTTAAAGGAGCTGTCATGAAAATGATTCTGGGAAACTTTTGCTCAAGAAACATTTCAGGATTTCAGGTAAGAAGAGGACCAGAACCCCTGAAGGCAATGGCAGAGGCAGCTGAAAAGAATTCTAGCTGGATCTGGTCGAGGAGTAAAAAAGGTGAACGTAAGGGCTAAAATTTTCTGAATTTGCAGCAGGTGTCCGTTAGCAGTGGGGTAAGAACATCCGTCTCTACACCACGAGTCGCCTACCATCCATAACGTTGCAGGTCCGAATCATCCCGGCCGCGTGTTTCTCTCTGAACACCTTCTCCTGCCACACTGTCCCGAGAGTGTCTTCCCACTGTACACAGTTGTCTTCCCCTGTACACAGTGTCTTCCCACTGTACAGCATGTGGAAATGACAGTCGAATGTGCAAAACCCGCTTGCTGCCCAGCTTAAAACCGTCAGCATTTCCGCCGACCACCTGTCCTTCTCTTTGTCTGTTTGGACAAATACATGTTTAGAACTAATCGTGCTGAAGCTACGCCAGTTACCAGTCATGACGATGGAACTGCTGCGATACATTTTGATGATAATCATCAGGCTTGATGTTTATAATAATGACAACTATGAAGATGATGACAACTATGACT
Source organism: Conus betulinus (assembly GCA_016801955.1). Lineage (NCBI taxonomy): Eukaryota > Metazoa > Mollusca > Gastropoda > Neogastropoda > Conidae > Conus > Conus betulinus. The sequence goes on along the minus strand of JADBJO010026555.1, from coordinate 1,796 downwards.
ACGATAACGGTAGCGAATTCCATAACTGATTCACTTGCTTGTGTACACATGTAGTTAATGTTTAGGCACAGTTTTAATGATATTATTGCAGTTATGATGTTAAAAGTAATGACTTGACGTCGACTGACGCGCGTGCGCAATGATGAACAGAAGTGCACATTCTCTCTCATCTCTCTCTCTCCTCTCTCTCTCTCTCTCTCCCTCTGCTTGCTTGCTTGCTTGCGCGCGCGCGCGCGTGTGTGTGTGTGTGTGCTTGCGCGCGCGCCAGACTTGAACCATCGCCGAGTTGTCAGAATAGTGGCACAGCTATCGAACAGTAGCATGTTAAAATTATCAACTTCCTGCCAGCTTTCCCCCTCTTCCTTCCACCATCTCCCCCGCCCCCCTCCCACTTTCTCTCACAGTGCTTCTTCACCGCTATTCACTGCACACTAAACAAACTCTTTCTACGGTATGTTCTTTGCTTCTTATAAGTTTACAAACGACAACAGCACCAACAAGTAAAAAAAAAGGAATCAACAAGAACAAAACAAGAAATAACAAAAAAGGAAAGAAAAGAGAAGAGCGTAAAAATGACCCCCCCCCCCCCCCCCCCCAAAAAAAAAAAAAAAAAAAAAAAATCATATTTCAAACGTTGGTCTCAATCATTATTTACACACAAAAAAAGCATTGACCTCCCGCCCTATTCCCCCACTACTTTCCTCGCTCCCTCCTCCACCCCTCCCCCCTCCCCGTCCCCAGTCTAGCCATTCTCCCCCGGCTCCCACCTTCGCATTTCTTCCTAAGTTCCCCCCAACCCCCACCCCAACTCCACCCCTAGCCCCTTGACAAAAAAACTGCTGAAAAACGCTGAAAAGGCAGCAGCTGCCGCTTATATAGTGACACCCGGCTTTTTACTGCCCCTGTCTGGCTATAAACACGGCGACACTGACGCTCTCTGAGAAAGCTTGCTATCTCTTTCTACACCTGTACTCGCCCACCGACCGAAAGGGCTCCCCGTTGCCTCTTCCTTCCCCCTTCAACACCCCCCCCCCCCCCCCCCCCCCCCCCTTACACACACACACCTCTTCACCTTTTTTTCTCCTATACGTACATAAAGTTCAGGTGGATTGTCTGCATTTTGAGCCTTGGCGCAGATTGCAATCAAATCCCCTCTTTCGTCTCCTCTTCCTCGCCAGCTGCTCACTCTCCGTTCCAGCCGCTCAACCACCTACACACCCACCTACAAACGCACTCCTTAGCTTACCGTTCTTTTGAGCGGAGTTTTATTCCTGACAGAATTCTGTTTATTACCCCTATCATCTGGTTTGAACTCATGGCTTTCCCTTTCATTTTGTGGGCTTTGCTTTTTTTCCCTCTGTCTGTCTGTCTGTCTGTCTGTCTGTCTCTCTCTCTCTCTCTCCCGCGCTCTCTTCTCCTCTCTCTCTCTCTCTCTCTCCTCTTTCTTTCTTTTCTTTTAATCTGCTTTCTTCGACTTATCAACCTTATTACTCTCTGTGTCTGTCTGCTTGACTCTGTCTGTCTGTCTGTTTGTCTATCTGTCTCTGTCTCTCTCTCTCTCTCTCTCTCTCCTCTCTCCTCTCTCTCTCTCTCTCTCTCTCTCTCTCTCTATCTCTATGTATCTATCTCTATCTCTCTCTCCCTCTTAGGCTGCTTCTTCGACTTTTTCATTCTCTCTGTCTCTCTCTGCTTGACTCTCTCCCTCTGTATCTGTGTCTGTCTATCTGTCCCTGTCTCTCTCATTTTCTCTAATGCGCTTCTTCTCTAATGCTGATTTTTAATGCTGCTTTCTTCAA
>JADBJO010026554.1:20000-22388 GCA_016801955.1 Conus betulinus | reverse complement strand
TTAACGAGCACTACCCGACCAACAAGCAGGGACAGCGAGCGTATGGAGACGCGTCTGCCTCTACATCCAAATTCGGTCTGTGCAAGTCTATCAGGTGAATTGGTCAAGGTTTGGTGGTGAGCAATGTTCAGACTAGAGACAAGGAGGGAAGAAAGAAAATTAAAAAAAAAAAAAAATCTCTCTGGCTATGCACACAACAGATGTGCATAACTCATCGCGAATCGTGCCTGTGACAGTTATGGTCAGTAATCTGTCCTTGTCGTTTTCACTTACTATCGTTGTTTTACCATCATTACCAACATAATATGAAAAGGAGTTATCTTTAGCTTGTCCTGGAGACAAGACTCGGCGACGTTTGCATGAACTCAAGCAATATGGGCAGAAAACGCAATATCGTAAAACTCAAAACACAAAAATAACTAATTCTGTGACAGAAAGCAAACGCGACTCATGGCGAGCTGACTAAAATCGATCGACTGTTGATGAATCAGTCGTTAAAAGGATTGTTTTTGACTGGCATTGCTTAATTGTTAATATAAGGACATGTTTCTAGTTCTAGGGAAAAGAAATGGGATGATGTCAAAACAAACTCTTAAACAACATCCGCAGCACTCAATATGGATATTTGTGACGGACCATTTTTTTTTTTTTTTTTGCATTATTTTTTTTTTCTTTTTTTTTTTTTTGCATTCAAAACTTTTTTAATTGACCAAACATACAATAACAACTAACATACATAAATCAATACATTGATCCATAGTTACACATATTTAACGCATACAAATGTACATGCACTTTTTTTTTTTTTTTACACGGGCACACATGCCAAATAAATTCTAATAACTGGCATTAATCCTGTGTACCCAGGTTGTGGCCGAGATTAAATAGGAAAAAAGAGTATACAGTACTTTTTAACATAATACACTCACATACCCATACACACACACACACCCTTGCGCATACCTTCATGTGATACATACCATTAGTTCCCTAGTATTTTGATATATAGGTGACCATTTTGTTAAGTACGTTGCATAATTCATCTCCATTAAGGACATATATTTCTCCATCTTATGTCTATAGTCCAGCTCCTTCAAAAATATGTTTATATTAGGTTTTGTCTTGTTAATTCTACATTTATATAAGAAATATTTTCCCATTAAAATTATCAGGTCTAGCATATCGTCGACGGACCATTTTTTGTCCAGTCCCAAATTGTGGGGTCAATTTGAAAGTGGCATAAGTTGCCAGTTCACCGGTTTGACCTGTTTACCTGACAGCTACTCATGTGAGCGCGGATTTCCTCTCAGTCTCTGCAGATCTGCCAGTCTGGAAGCATCACACGGTGCCGAAGGGAGACTGGGAGCATAGTTTGTGTGGTAATCAGGTATGTTTAATTAGTTAAATAGAAGTTAGGGTTTGTACTAATCGAGTTGGTTTTTCCTACAAGTGGTCGTGAATTTTCTGGTTCTTTGTGTAGGCCTGGGATATTTAAATTGTTCCCTTGATTGATCTTGTGATTGACAAGAATTGACGAGACATAGGCTGACTGTAGGAAGTTTTGGTTAGCGAGCGCGTGAGTCGACAGTTGGATGAAAAGAATGAGTGTGTGGATGGAAGAGACAATATGTATATGTATATGTGATCGGGAGAAAAGTGATTACATTAAATCACGGGTATTACTGGAAAAAAAAACGCTGTTTATCTTTTCCTAAAAGTGTCATAATGTTGCGTGTTTGTGAGCTCTGGAAGAGAGCAATGGAAATTATTGTGCATAGATTATTTTGGAATGTATTCTGATCCCTGATGTGGACAAGTCTAGTGATGATGATGTGGAAAAGTAAATTAATGCTTTTCATGGTGAAAAGAGACAAATGGAAATTGTTCCTTTATGTGTAATAATTGTATTCTTGGCACTTTGAACAAAGGTACGTGAGTATAAATCGTTTCTTCGATGCAATCGTTCATGGTGTTTGTCGAGGAGTTTCTGTGTTATAATGCACCCATTGTATTGAAACTTAGTAGATGACCATTTAGAAAGAGACGGGGTTAGTTACCGCCAAAGACATTGACAAACAAAGTACAGGACAAGGCACTTAGTATCTTGCCGTATACTTTGTTTGTCTATATCCTTGGCGGTAACTAAACTCCTCTTTCTGTATTTTGCTTCGTTTTTGCACCCTCAGTCACTCCCTTTCGATACTTAGTAGATTACATTATGGGTGTTTTTTTTTTTTTTTTTTACCAAATTCCAGTGACGTGATTATGTGAAGAGTGACTGCTAGTGACAAACAAGGATGACAACTATGTTGGAAATGGGCAAGGCAATCAATGTAGGTTATATAGTTTCCCAGGTGTCAGTGAGGCCCCTGAATCTGGCCTGGATCT
>JADBJO010026554.1:12500-15000 GCA_016801955.1 Conus betulinus | reverse complement strand
CTGGCCGCGAGGTGGCTAGGCGTCTGAACGTGTCCCATTCCACCATCCAACGTCTTGTAGAGAGGTTTCAGGCCACTGGCAGCGTGCAGGATCGGCCACGATCAGGCCGTCCTCTGTGTACCGACAGACATGCTGACCGATTCCTCCTGCTGTCTGCCCTACGCAATCGGACTGTCACCTCATCCACCTTAAGGCGTGAGCTCCTGCAGGCTGCAAATGTCAATGTCAGTAGAAGGACAGTTTGTACCGTTTTGCACGAGTTCGGGCTGTCATCCCGGAGACCAGCAGTCCGAGTACCACTTACTTACTCCAGCTCACCGCAGAGCACGGGCAGACTGGTGTCGTCATCACGTTCGCTGGACGAGGCAGCAATGGTCTCGAGTGCTGTTCACAGATGAGTCCCGCTTCACCTTGGCATTCAATGACGGCAGGACCCGAGTGTGGCGAAGGCCAGGAGAACGTTTTGCTGACGCCACAGTTCGTGAGGTGGATCGTTACGGAGGGGGTTCTGTGATGGTCTGGGGTGCTTCAGTCGTCAAGACAGAACTCCCCTGTACGTCATTCAAGGCATGCTGACAGGGGTGCGGTACCGTGACGAGATTGTGAGGCCCCTGATCCAGCCCGCCCTTCAGGCCATGGGTAACGCTGCTGTTTTCCAAGACGACAACGCCCGTCCACACCGAGCCCGTGTCGTGGACGATCATCTGCAGCAAGAGGGGATCATCCGGATGCAGTGGCCATCTCGCTCACCCGATCTGGCTCCAATTGAGCACCTCTGGGATGTCCTTGGACGGCGGGTAGCCCACAACCACCCCCCCCTGCCTGTTGACGTGGCCCAGCTCACTCTCTTTCTGCAGCAGGAGTGGCAGGCCATACCGCGGGACACTCTTCGGACCCTGGTGGACTCCATGCGTCGACGTTGTGCCGCTTGCCTGCGGCAAACGGTGGCTACACTCGGTACTGAATGGTGCAGTTTTCAGTTGTGGCTTATGTGACGATCTTGAGGAAGGTTGATTGGACATTACAGCCCGCTGTCCGCGTTTGGTTTGTTGATTTCGTGCAATGGTCCAATGAATTTGTTCTTGAATAATTTTGGAAGATTTTGCCCATCTCTAAGCCTTACAACAATGTCATTTTTAGTGGAGAATGCCCGTCGATATGCCTTACAACAATGTTCATTTTTAGTGAGAAATGCCCGTCTACAGGCCTTACAGCAATGTTCAAGTTTTTAGTGAGGGATGCTAGTCAATATGCCCTACAGCAATGATCATTTTTAGTGAAGGCCTGTCACTATGCTTAACACACACACACACACACACACACACACACACACACACACACACACACACACACACATACACACACACACACACACACACACGAACGCACGCACGCATGCACGCACACACACACACACACACACACACACACACACACACACACACACACACACACATACACATACATACACGCACGCACGCACGCACGCACGCACGCACGCACGCACACACACACACACACACGCACGCACACACAGAGGGTGGTTTACAGCAATGGTCATTTCAATGTTTTATGACTGTCAGTGGGGCCTACAACATGGATTGATTTTAGTAAGCTTAATCAAGTTGGCATGGCTTGCAGAGAATGGTCATTTTTGTGAAGATAATGCTTGACAATAACGCTGGAAAGTGGTCGTGTTTAGTGTGTCAATATGCTTACAGTAAAGTTCGATTGTGATAGGTATACTTGCTCATTAAATTGACGCTAAGTACTGATCGTGGTGAGTAATGCTTGCTGGTAAGTCTCGAAACATTGGTTCTTTGTGTTTATAATAAATAGCGGGAGTCACTGTGGCTTAGACCTATAGTCGGTTAGTTTGTTTGAGCGTTTGTTTGTTTGTTTGTTTGTTTGTTTTTTGTTTGTCTAGAGCCTACCAGGCTTGTAGATAATAATGTGGTGCTGAATGTCACCTGCCAACATGGTTTTCAGCATGGATAATTGTATTCAGTGGTGAATGTAACGTGAAAGCATGGCTTTCAGTAATGGTGCTCTGTGAATGCGGTGTGTAAGCACGACTTCCAACAATGACAACTGTGTTTATAGTTAATGTCGCCTCACCAAATACCTTTCAGCAGCGTTAATTGTGTTAACGGTGAATGTTTCTTGCGCTCATGGTGAATATGGTTTTTCAACACGCTTCCAACAATGATAATTGTGTTCATGGTGATTGTGGTCTGTCACCATGACTTTGAACAATGATGATTGTGTTCATGGTGATTGTGGTCTGTCAACATGACTTTGAACAATGGTAATTGTGTTCATGGTGATTGTGGTCTGTCAACAGGACTTTGAACAATGGTATTGTGTTCATGGTGATTGTGGTCTGTCAACAGGACTTTAAACAATGTGATTGTGTTCATGGTGATTGTGGTCTGTCAACATGACTTTGAACAATGATAATTGTGTTCATGGTGATTGTGGTCTGTCACCATGACTTTGA
>JADBJO010026554.1:5000-7500 GCA_016801955.1 Conus betulinus | reverse complement strand
TAAAAGACACACACGAGAATACGTTAACTAATTATCATAGGAAGTGTTTTTCAGAGAGAGAGAGAGAGAGAGAAAACAAACAAACAAACAAACAAACAAACAAACAAAAAACAGTGACACTTTGTACCAAACAAATTCTTTTTCTGCAGTGTCATCGAGAGATTGACTGGGACTACATAAGAGAGAGAGAGAGAGAGAGAGAGAGAGAGAGAGAGCGCGCAAAAAATACGTGCAATTTATTCAGATTGTCTTGGCACATCATTCTCAATTTGTTTACGGGGAAATTATGAACACGCCAGTCAAAGTCTCTGACCAGTGAAGGATAGCTCACTAACAAATCCATGCAACAATGAGTACCATTTGAAGAATGAAGATATGCTGCGGAGCCGTCATTTAGACAACACAGTTCAAGGTCAGAGAAGACATCCTCTAGAAGACCTCGGGGTGAGGTGTCTTATACTACCCAGACACCCAAAAGAAGAGAGTGGCCGTTCAAGTCTCCCAAAAGCAAGAAAGGTCGTGGAAGTTCATCGTTCAGGCTAGCCAACTCTTTTGATCGATATAAAATGATGGCGATATACACCAAGAACACACTGTTACTGTTTGTGTGTGCAGACATTCGGCCAACTAAAAAAACCTCAAGGGAAGAATTAAAGTTAAAAGGGCTGACTAACAGAGGTTTGTGGATGGGTAACGAGGCTCGATCCGTTACTCCAAGTGCCGTGAAATGTAATAGCTTTGAAAGAATACTGAAACCTGATAGAACAAAGGACCTCTGTGTATTTGTGTTTCTTAAAGAGCTAGTATACCTGGCTTTAAATCGTGATTAAGGACTTGATTGACCAGACTTAACGATCTTTGTGTTGATTGAATGGACTTAGGGCCTTTCTGTTGATTGGACGGACTTTACGGTCTTCGTGTTGATTGAACGGACTTTACGGTCTTCCTGTTGATTGATCGGACTTACGGTCTTTCTGTTGATTGGACGGACTTTACAGTCTCGTGTTGATTGAACGGACTTTACGGTCTTTGTGTTGATTGAACGGACTTTACGGTCTTTCTGTTGATTGAACGGACTTTACGGTCTTTGTGTTGATTGAACGGACTTTACGGTCTTTGTGTTGATTGAAAGGACTTTACGGTCTTCGTGTTGATTGAACGGACACATGACGGTCTTTGTGTTCCTTGAACGGACTTTACGGTCTTTCTACACAGAACGCCCTCAGGCAAGGCCTGCAGAGAGGACACCGAGTGTGTGGGCTGGATCTCACTGTAACGAGACCCGAGTGTGTGAATGTGCAGCTGACCTGACTGCGCTCAGTAATGGCGCTTGTGGTAAGGAGAGAGAGAGAGAGAGAGAGAGAGAGAGAGAGAGAGAGAGAACGTGTGTGTTTTTGTATGTGTGCAAGCGCACGCATGTGTGTGTGTGTGTGTGTGTGTGTGTGTGTGTGTGTGTGTGTGTGTGTGTGTGTGTGCACGTGTGTGTGTGTGTGTGTGTGTGTGTGTGTGTGTGTGTGTGTGTGGTTCGAGTGAGGTAAACCCACCAATAACCATGTGACAGAGCAAGCGTATGTACCAGAATTACATGACCACCAGAGATTTCGTGACGAATCTTGCAGTATCATGTCTCATACTATCTATGCTAATTGTTTTGAGTAATGGTCACATTTGAAAACCCCATTCACAGAGAGAAAGAAATTTAAAAACTGTGTGAAAATATACGGAAACTTCAGAAAGATCACTAAGCGCGTGTAGAAGTTTTCAAAACTCCTCCCCCCTTGATATACAGGGTTGCAGGCTGAACTTCCTCCTGGAGTAAACAAGGGTACCCAAGAGTTTGTCTGAAGTGAGGAAAAAAAGCCTAGTGTTCCATACGAGGGAGTTCTTCTAACACCAGATGCACACATTCTGGTCGCCACAAACTAGTTCTTGATTTCAGACTACAAGCTGTCTTCATTCATTTCAGAGATGGTAAATGCAAATCATAAAGTCAAGACAAAAAAAAATCATTGCTGTTTCCAGTTCCTTGAATTAATTGGAACTCCACTGCGTACAGATCAGTAACAACAATGTAATGGTGGTCTCGCGGAGAACATGATAAAGAGGAGGCAAGATATCCAGACACTCAGAGCTTTTTTTCCTATAGAAGGTGTAGAAACCCAACCTTGAGCTTCAGGGAGAAACGCCTTCCTGACCCCGAAAAGGGGTTTTGCCCCTGACCCCTCAAGGGGCCTCAGGTGCCCTCTGGATCACCGGCCTTTCTGCTCTTCATTTCTTGTTTCCTGGTTTCACCCATGTGTTTTCGTCGGTGTGCACTAACTGCATATTACTACACTTTTCATGTTACCCCCTTCTGTTCTCTGTAAAGCTCCAGCTGAAGGTTTGGTTGGAGGGGAACGTAACAATTCAAAGTGTGACGACCCTTCTACAGTTGACCTTTACCCCGTCCTGTTCTCTGTAAAGCTCCAGCTGAGGGTTTGGTTGGAGGGAACTGTAAAGG
>JADBJO010026553.1:20000-22389 GCA_016801955.1 Conus betulinus | reverse complement strand
TTCTTGCCATCGATTTCGAAAGATCAGTAGCGAGCTTTTTCCCATGGGGAGTTAGGAATTTCATGAGGCAGAAGAGGTTCTTTGATGTTGGCATTGGCCATTTCTTGACAGATGTCGCATGTCTTGATGAGCTGTTCTATGTCTTTGTTGATGTTTTGGCCAGTATGCACACTGCTGTGCCAGCCGGCGTGTCTTCTCTATTCCCTGGTGGGATGAATGGAGTTGTCGTAGAATGTCCGTTCTCAAGTTGCCTTCTGGAACTATGACTTGTTGTCCTTTGAAAATGATTCCATCTTCTATGGCCAACTCATCGCGGAATGACCAGTATGGCCTTGTATCTGTTGGTAGTCTTTGATGTGTTCTGGCCAACCATTGATGATGATTTCCATGAGGTTGTTCAGGACAGGATCCTGCTTCGTGGCTTCTCGTAGCTGATATTGTTTTTTTGGAGCAAAGCTGATGAAGTCAAATTCGCAGAAGTTTATCTCATCATTGGACAGATCCACTCCGTCGACTCTCAGGTCAAGGTCGACTGGTGTCTTGTCTGTGCTGCTCGGAAGTCGGGATAGTGTGTCAGCAAGAGTCATTGTCTTTCCCTGGGCGGTATTCCACTTGGAAGTCGTATCCCTGAATTTTTTGCAGCATTCGCTGGAGTCTAGGCGGGGCTTTAGGGAGTGGTTTGCGTACAATCATCTCCAGAGGCTTATGGTCTGTAATCACTTGAAGGGACGACCAAATAGGTAGGTATGGGATCTGGTGATACCGAACACTACCGCTAACATCTCACGATCGATGTTAGGGTAGTTGCTCTGTGTTGTGTCCAGAGATTTGGAAGCGAATACCACTGGTTGTCCATCTTGGAGGATGACTGCTCCTAGACCTTTCATGGAACTGTCTACTTCCAGGACTGTTGGTTTCTTTGAATCAAAGAACTTGAGGTATGTTGATGTCGAGACCAATGTCTTTAGGGTTTTCAAAGCAAACGCACATGGTCTTCTGACATCTCAAAGGGCACTTCTTTCTTGAGGAGCTCTCTCAAGGGTTGCGATTCTTTGCTAAAATTTGGGATGAAGCTGAGAGGTAGGTCATCATACCTAGGAAGCGCTGTAGGTCCTCTTTGTTTTGTGGTACAGGCATGCTCTGTATGCCTTGTATTTTTGCTGGGTCAGGTTGTATGCCATCTTTGGAGTATATGTTTCCAAAAAAATGAAATCTTTGATTGGCGAAATGTAGCATTTCTCAGAATTGAAGACTAGCCCCATCTCTTTGGCTCGTTCCATGAGGCCTCTGAGGTTTTTATCATGTTCAGCCTCATCCTTGCCATGCACGCCAACATCATCAGAAATGCCTACTACTCCTGGGAGATCTTCCAATATCTCATCCATTCTGGCTTGGAAGATGTCTTGTGATACTCTGAGGCCGAATGGGAGGCGTTGCCAGCAGTACCTGCCGAACGGTGTTCGGAATGTAGTTAACAACTGACTTTCTGGATCGAGGGGAACTGACCAGTAGCCAGCTTTTGCATCTAGTTTGGAAAATACGGTGGATCCTGCAAACTGTGGATTGATCTCCTCCAAAGTGGGAATTTTTATGTGGGCATCTTTTTAAGGCTTGTTGAGCTTCTGTGGGTCTATACACACTCTTAGTGATCCATCCTTCTTTACAGAGTATGCCAGACTTGAGCACCAATCAGTGTGTTCAGTTACTTTTCGAATAACACCGTGCTCTGCATCTTGTCAAGTTCTATTTTCAGCTTCTCCTTCAGGTGAATGGAGCATTTTCGAGGTGCGTCCCACATATGGTTCTGCATCTGGTTTTGTTTTAAGTATTGCAGGCTCTTTGAAATTTCCAAGGGTGTCAAACTGGTCAGGGTAGTTTTTCTTGAGGTCCTCGATAGTTGTGACATCCACCATGTTAACCTTGTTGCAGTGTATAGTGACAAGTTTCAGCTTCTCGCAGGTCGGCAGTCCTAGGATGGGTGGTCCATCAACATTGACAACATAAAACTTTGTAGGAGTGAAGTCAGGGTCTTTGTACCGCACCCTGAGGGGTAATTGATCCTTTGCATGGGATCTCTTGTCCATTGTAGGCAGTTAGCCGTGTATGTTTTAGAGGTGTGATTTTTGCAGATTTTTTTTTCCGGCCAAACATCTCTATGAAAGTGTGCAGTGGCAGTGTATTGCCTGAGGCTCCTGTGTCGACTTTTAGTTTGAGTCGCTGTATTTCACTCTTCTCAATTCTACGAATGTCTATTTCAGCGAAGGCTTCCTGTCGAACTGGTTCTATCTGGATGGGAGAAAGTCCAACAATGACGTTGTCAATTTCCTCTTCTTCTGGTCCATACTGGCTGTCGTCAGAGTCATCACTGCTCTGTCCTGAGTGCATTTCA
>JADBJO010026553.1:0-15000 GCA_016801955.1 Conus betulinus | reverse complement strand
TAAAACTGTATTCTTTTCTTTATATTACATGAATTTGTGTGTGTCTGTGTTTTGTGTGTGTCTGTGTCTGTGTGTGTGTGTGTGGGGGGGGGTGCCTGCGTGTGTGTGTGTGGAGGGGGGGGGGGTGCGTGCGTGCTTGTGTGCGTGTGCGCGTGCGCGCGCGCGCGCGCGCGTGTGTGGGTGTGTGTGTGTGTACGTGCGTGCCTGCGCGCGCGCGCGCGCGCGCGAATCATTGTAATAAGCGTCTCTCCGTCAGAGTGTTTTTCTTCCTTGAACACAAAGGTGAAGTGGTGCTGTCGCTCCCTGTTAATACTGAGCGATTGCTCCCTGTTAATACTGAGCGACCAGCCAGTGGCACAGGCTGACAACAGCTTGCTGGAAAGTAATTTTCCCGGAGTGTCAACAGACATGCACTCAGAATAAATGAGAAAGGAAAAAAAAAAAACGTCTCAGGCATGCTATTGCCTGAGCATGTGAATTTCCTCCTTTTCTCTCTCTCTCACGCGCGCGCGCACGCACACACACACACACACACACACACACACACACACACACACACACACACACACACACACACACACACACACACACACACACACACCATTCACACACACACACACACACACACACACACACACACACACACACACACACACACACATTCTTGTATGCTATACTTTGCGAGAAAGGAATGTTACACACTGTCTCTTTTTTTCATACTTTACGAGCATTTGAAAGTAGACATTGTATCAACTTTATAAAGTTTCTTCTCTATATTGCGGAAAGATGACAACCTGGTTGAATTGCCTTCTCCCTGAAAAAGATTCACACAAAGTGACGCCCCCGGGCAGAGAAAATCATATCACTACACTTCGCGGTATTTCGTTTTCACTTCCAAGCCTCGTGTGTACTTGAGACCTCATGAGAGACCTCATATGTGTCACGAAAATAAAGTTTTATCTGCGATAGGGAAACAACGCGCGTGCACGCGCACACACACGCACGTACACGCACATGCACACGCACGCAAGCATACACGATCGCACACACGCACGTACATGCGCGCGCGCACGCGCACACACATACGAAAATGTACGCGCACGCCTTCAGGCATGCACGAAAGCACACAAACAAGCACCCGCACGCGCGAACACACACAATCACGAACGCACGAACGCTCGCACTCACGCACGCTTGCTCGCACTCACGCACGCTCGCTCGCACTCACGCACGCACGCAAGCACACAACACACACACACACACACACACACACACACACACACACACACACACACACATTCTTGTATGTTTTATCTTGCGAGAAAGGAACGTATATGAGCACTTGAAAGTAGACATTGTATTAACTTTATCAAGTTTCTTCTCTATATTGCGGAAAGATGACAACCTGTTAGATCTGGCTTCTCCCTGAAAAAGACTGACACAAAGTGGCGCCTCCAGGGCAGAAAAGCATATCACTACACTTCGCAGCACTTCGTTTTCACTTTCAAGCCTCGCGTGTACTTGAGACCTCATGAGAACCTCATATGTTTCACGGAAATGAGTTATATCTTCGATAGAGAAACAACGCGCGTGCACGCGCACACACGCACGCACGCACCACATACACACACACGAACGCACACACACTCACACACACACACACACACACACACACACACACACACACACACACACACACACACCACACACACACACTCACGCAGGCACACACGCTCCCACGCTCATGCACGCGCACAAACATGCGTATATGTACACATGAATACACACATGCATGAACGCACAAGCAAGCAAGCACGCACTCGCGCGCGCGCACACACACACACACACACACACACACACACACACACACACACACACACACACACACACACACACACGTGCACGCACGCACGCACACTTGCACACACGCACTCACGCACTCACACACATACATTGGAGAGACGAGAAAGTGCGTCTTACACTTGTGCTGACTTTTTTACAAGCCCAGAGAGAGAGAGAGAGAGACAGACAGACAGACAGACAGACAGACAGAGCATATTTCTCAAGATATAGGCAAGCTAGGCTATCACAAATTTACCTGTTGAGTTATTGTTCAGCCGAAAATGCTGGGTTTTTTTAGGACTGCCCATGCACTGGTTTAAAAAAAAAAAAAAAAAAAAAAAAAAAAAAAAACCATTATGCAAACAAGAACGACATCAAAACAAAACGTATCAATTGAACAACGTATCTACAAATTCGTATCAATTGATAGCATACTTGCTACATCTACAAATTCGTATCAATTGATATGCTTGCTAAACTGTGAACATTGGGAAGTGAATAAGACTTAGTCACGTTTCGAAGTTTACTTCTCTCCCATCCCCAACCCAATCCCTTTCCAACACAAGAATAGCGAAGAGTAATTTAACGCAACAAAATTACATAACAAAAAAACGTCCCCATACAGAATAAATCATTTCACCGCGGGCAGAATGTAAGGCTCACTATTCAGCCCCGTAATCACAGCACTGAGTGTAAATGCTAAAAAGTCTCTCACTGACCAAGACAACACAAATATAACCGAATGCATAATGATTCGATTCAAACCACATTCCAGACCGCAGCCAAACAGCTCAACTGCATGAATGTGAAATTCTGGCGTGGAGATAAGTATTACACTTACTGTAGAAAACGCCGTAATATTGCGGCATGTAGGAACACAGAAATGCACGAGTTTCTTAAATCTGTACTGCCCAGCCCAGCACGACTAGCCTCATTATTAGGCACAACATACTGAAATGGAAATAAAAATGGTTGGAACATTTCGGGTGTTGTGACATTTTTGGATCCGCGCTGCGATTATTGTTCCCATCAGATTGACGTTAGGGACAGGACATCGAATCGCTGCCCCATTGAATACTGCCTGGGCCCGACAAACTGTTGGGCGGACATATCCACTCATTTCCGTTTCAAATAGCCGTCAATATGAATTTTCATTAGGAAAGGGGGCTTACGTTACTGCTTCTTCCCTTCGAGAAAAATAACGAAATTTCACTGAGCAATTTCGAAGCAATTTTACGCTCGCTCTAAAAAAATCAAAATGAATGAATAGATAAAAACAAATGATTAAAGAAATAAATAGATAAAAACAATTAAAGAAATTAAAAATAAAAAAAAACAAATAAATAAATGAATAAATGGAATAAAATAAATGAAAAAAGTAATAGATTATGAATAGATAAAAAAGATTAAAGAAATAAAAAAACAAATAAAAAAATGAATGAATGGAATAAAATGAATAAAAAAGTAAATAGACTGAAAATGATAGTAAATAAATAAATGAATAGAATAGAATTATTGATAATAAAAAAGTAAAAACCGAAATCAGCCCACACAGTGTGACGCAACAAGTAAATAAATAAATGGAAAAAAAATTATAAATCGTACTCGACCCTGAATCAGCGTTTGAAACGAGCGATCTTGGTTATATCTCCAGTCCATGTGCTATTAAGCCTTGGATTTATTGATTGATTTAGCTCTATTTATTTCACTCTGGACTTGAATGACAACTATGGCAGATTTGTGTGTGTGTGTTGTGTGTGTGTGTGTGTGTGTGTGTGTGTGGTGTGTGTGTGTGTGTGAGTGTGTGTGTGTGTGTGTTTCCATAAAATCTGATTTAAAAAAAGCGAAATTACTTAGAATAAAAACAAAATTCCTAGAATTCACATGCAACATAAAACTAAATTTAGTGAAATGCATTCACACTTTCAGAATGTGTCAAATGTCTCTGACATATTAGTGTTTCATGGGGTACTCGGGTTTTTGTTTGTTTTTTAATCTCATCGCTCCATACCCCAGGCATGGAGGAACGTGCTCTTGTAAACTGGTCATGGTGCAAACAGTTAAAGCATTCCTGGATCCACATTACATGCACATCCTCACCAACGTGAGGGATCCCACTGAGGCTATACAAAAATCCCTGAAATTCCTGGAGGATCCTGGGGAATTTCTACCCTATACTCCACACCCTATCACAAGAAGATTTTTTTTTTCGTAAGTCTGGCACACCCCTGAAGCCTATTTTCAATACGATGAACTGAAGGTTTTCCCAGCTTCCTGCACCTTCCTGAAGCGCCATTAGAATGCTGTTACGTCCACTTGTCAATTCCATCAACGATCAGGACCATTTCTTCAAACGTCCTGAATCCATCACTTTGATTGCCATTTTTTTTCTTTTTTTTGGGTCGTTTTTTTCCCTGCAAAATATGTGCTGCTCTTTCCTGATTTCCACGTTTAGTTGTTTGTTTTTTTTTTCCCTGAAATCTGAAAATTATCTGAGGAAAGGGAGTTTTGCAAATTTGAGAAGAAAAAAAAACTTCATTCTTGGCTTCATCACATCTTTCGATTTATGTTCGTTGTCATCAGCTCAGTTTTTGTTGTTTGTTTGTTTTTTGTTTTGTTTTTGTTTTTTGTTTTTTTCATGTTTTTTTGCTGACAGAGAATCCAACGAAGAAGACGATAGTGAAAAACGTAATGTCTTTTGTCGAAGCGATGCAGAAAGTTTATCAATCAATGTTTACAGTAAAATGCTCTGCCCTCATACAACAAACGCATCTCTGTATAATGTCCGAAAACTGTGATGTTCGATGGATAACCTTGTTCACAATTGTGCACTGCATACCAGTTTACTTTTTCATTCTTTAGAAAAAAGCTAGGAATATTTTAGTTTAATGTGTGTACGGTTTCATGTTGTTTGTTTGATGCAGAGCTTAGCGCCCATTATATGTTATATCACAATTTCGATTGTATATCTGTTTAAGCTTTATCTTACTTCAGTAAATGCCTATATGAATAATTCTAAGTTCGGCTTATTTGGATTTTTTTTTAAAACGAATGTTTATTTATGATCACAAGCAAGAGGGCTGCATTGGGTAGAATCAAGTGCAAAAGAGAATTTAAAGCAACAATGAAACATGAAAAATACAAAACCCATATTAATCATGGGTTGCTTTGCAGATTTTCTGTTTCTTGTTGTCGTGTGTTTTTGTTTTATTATTGTGATAATTTGTCTTGGAGCAAGACACGAGGGTCTTATCTTACTTGAAATGATGAGAGTTAAAAAGAGTTGGGCAGGTGGCAATCTGTTAAGAGTTCGTTATACCATGTAACCCTACCTGCATTTCTGAAACCATCAGGGTGTTACGTCCGTGTATGTGTGTGTGTGTGTGTGTGTGTGTGTGTGTGAGAGAGAGAGAGAGAAACAGACAGACAGACAGACAGACAGACAGACGACAGACAGAGACAGAGTGTGTGTGTATGTGTTGTTCTGTGTTTAAGTATGTGTGTGTGTATATGTGCACGTGCTGTGTGTGTGTATGTGTGTGTGTGTGTGTGTGTGTGTGTGTGTGTGTGTGTGTGGTGTGTGTGTGTGTGTGAGAGAGAGAGAGAGAGAGAGAGAGACAGACAGACAGACAGGGGGGGTGGAGGCAGACAGACACAGCCACACAAATAAAGACTGTGACAGAAAGCAGCAGACAGTGACACACAAGGGAGACCATAACGAGAAAAAAAAAAAAAAAAAAAAAAAAAGAGAGTGTTTTCGTCTCTGCACGTACGCAGTTATGAGCGTCTGTGCTCGCACGTTTCCATCTGTAGACAGCGTGGATCAATCAAGAGCAATCGTGACAGCTCAGCAGGAAGCCCCAGGGGGAGCTATTGTCCCGCAGACCCGTTTCGGAAGATGTTGGCTTCAGATAGGTAAGGGTGGCCCGAGATGGGGGCAAAACAGTTCTTTTCCTGCAAAAAAAAACGAGCTAGTTATCGCGGGAGTGGGTCTGGAGGGGTTGATGTTATCGGGGACAGCTGGCTAATTATTGTGGGCTGTGATTGGATAGTTCTGACGCCCCCTCCCCCCCCCCCCCTCCCCTCGCCCTCATCCCTACTGTAATATGTAATCATCACACACACTCAGTTTCAGGGGGGGGGGGGGGGGGGGGGGGGGGGGGGGGGTTTCACGGACACAAGTGTTCATCGCACTCTGTACATACCAATCCTGGTCTTGCACACACACGCACGCACGCACGCACACACACACACACACAAAAACACACACGCACGCAACCACACACACATACGCACGCACGCACGCACGCACACACACACACACACCACACACACACACAACACACACACACACACACACACACACACACACACACACACACACAGACTCACGTACGCACTCACATGTGCGATCATGTCTGTTTTGAGGGAAATGGATAATCAACTGTTTTCACTGGAAAACAGCTGTTACTGTAGGATATCTATGATTGGATAGTTCCGATGCCCCGTCCCCCCCCCCCCCTCATCCTCATCCCTACTG
This sequence comes from Conus betulinus, assembly GCA_016801955.1. Classification (NCBI taxonomy): domain Eukaryota; kingdom Metazoa; phylum Mollusca; class Gastropoda; order Neogastropoda; family Conidae; genus Conus; species Conus betulinus. The sequence goes on along the minus strand of JADBJO010026553.1, from coordinate 8,618 downwards.
TAATATAATTATCACACACTCAGTTTCGGGGGGGGGGGGGGGGGGGGTACGGGGGACACAAGTGTTCATTGCATCTCTGTACATACATACCAATCATGGTCTTGCACAACACGCACGCACACTACCACACACACAACACACACACACACACAAACACACACACACACACACACACGCAAACACACAACAAACACACACACCACGCCACGCTACGCACGCACGCACGCACGCACGCACGCACGCATGCACACAAAACACACCACACACCACACAACACACACACACACACACACACACACACACACGCACGCACGCACACACACATAGAGGACTCACGTACAGCACTCACATGTGCGATCATGTCTGTTTTGATGGAAATGGATAATCAACTGTTTTCACTGGGAAAAACAGCTGTTACTGTAGGATATCTATTTTGATATGAATGGAAGGAAAAGCTGTTTTCACAAGAAAATTAACTGTGTCCATAGGATAGGTCTTGCAACTGGAAAATGGCTGTTTTCACAGGATATCTATTTTCATGGAATGGATAGTTATTGTTTCACTGGAAAAATGTGGTTTCCACGGGATATCTGTCTTGACGAAAGTGGGGCAATTTAACTCTTTTCACCGGAAAATAGCTGCTTCTGCAGGATGTCCTGTTTTGATGAAAATTGATAATCAATTGCTTTCACTGCAAAATAGCTGCTACCCAAAGGATATCTGTTTTGACATGAATGAATGAAAAGCTGTTTTCCACAAGAAAAATTGCTGTATCCATAGGACATGTCTGATGATGGAAATGGAAAACTAGTCACTTTTACTGGGGAAAACGGCCTGCTTCTGCAGGATAAGATTGGTTTTAACGTAACCTGGATAAACAGCTGTTTTAACTGGAAAATAGCTGTTTTCAGCAGGATATCTGTTTCATGAAAATGGATACATTAGCTATTTTCACTGGAAAATAGCTGTTTCCGCAGGATATCTGTTATGACAGGAATGGATAATTAGCTATTTTCACTGAAAAAAAACTTTCGTAGTTATCTGCTTTGACAGAAATGTTTTCACTGTACAAATAGTTAATTCCACAGGATATCTGTTTTCGTGGAAACGGATTATAGCTGCTTTCACTGGAAAAAAATAAGCTGTCTCTGCAAGATATCTGTATTGATGGAAATGCATCATCAGCTGTTTTCAATGGAAAATAGCTGTTCCAGTAGTCCAGGGTGATCTGTAATGAGAGAAAAGAATAATTAGCTGGTTTTCACTGAAAATCAGCGTTTCTATACGAAATTATGTTGACGAAAAATAGCTGTTTTCACTGGAAAGTAGCCTATTTCTGCAGGATATTCGTTTTGACAGAAATAGATACTTAGCTGTTTTCGGGGGAAATTGACATTTGCCCCCGTTTTATTATAAGTTGTTTCTTTCACTGGGAAATTGGCATTTTTTTCTTGGTTTAAACAGTTTTAACAGGACTAGAAATATTTCCTATCTGGATAATTAGTCGTTCAATTTTTTTTTTTTTTTTTTTTGAGGGGGGGGGGGGCGGGGGGGCGGGTGTGGGAGTGGATGAGGGGAACTATTCCTCCCATTGAGCGTCAACTGTTTTCAACGGGGAAAAACGGCTACTTTCTCTGAACTATTTTTTTTTTGGTGTGGGAGGAAAATAATTAGCCTGGTTTGCCTGAAAAAAAAAAAATGTCTTTTCGACATAATTCGCCATTTGCCACGAGAAAGGGAACAGTTTTCCACAAGATAAATTAGCTGTGTGACGGGATACTCAGCTTATTCCACAGTGGAAACCAGCTGTTGCACAAAAGAGATAACTATTGGTTGATGTGTATGGTGTGATTATCCTTTTCTGCAGGAGATGTCGTCGCTCATTTTGCGGGATGATTAGCTGTTTTTCTTTCTTTTTTTTTCCGGGAAGACAGATTTTTTTTTGCTCGTTCCACACTTCTAATTGCTTGGCTTCTTCACTCTGTCCCTCCTCTGATGTCCAGGTTCTTTTCAGATGAATTTGCTGTAGCTTCGTTTCCATACTATATGCAGTCGTGGGCGCTGGGAACTCTAGAAGTATTCCAAAAGCAGCTGGTCTACTCCCATGGCAGCCTGCTTCCCATGTGGAACTACTCTGACGAGGAAACACAGATGCACTCCCCTTCCCCCCGTCGGCCCCTCCTCTCCCTCCCCCCCCCCCACCCCCCCAGTGACACCTTCACACCCTTCACGTCCTCCCTCAATCCTTAGAAAAAAAAAAAAAATTTCATCACCATCAGGTTAGTTCCTTTTGGCATGAAGGCTGTGATCAGAGGTGGCCTGTTTTTATTGCATCCAAGGCAACGACCTTTTTTCTAATAAATTACACGACTCGAGCAGGTACCCAGAAGCAAATGGTTTAAGAGCGTATTTTGATCCATACCTAGTGTGGGTAAGTGTGCGTGCTGTGTGTGTGTGGGTGCTGTGTGTGTGGTGTGTGGGTGTGTGTGTGTGTGTGTGTGTGATGTGCGTGCGGTGTGTGTGTGCGTGCGTGCGTGCGTGTATGTGTGGTGTGTGTGTGTGTGTGTGGCTGTGTGTGTGTGACACACAGAGAGACGGACAAAGACAGAAAAAAAGAGACGACCGACACACAGAGTGACCACAAAATAGAAAAAGAGAGATAAATAAACAAGACTTGCTTCGTCTCAGCACGCAAACGTAGTTATGAGCGTCCCTGCTCGCACGCTTCCATCTGTAGAGGGCGTGGATCGATCACGCGCTATCGTGAAAGGCTCAACAGGACGCCGAGAGGGGGAGCTGATTGTCCCCGCAGACCCTGTTTTGTAGCATACTTCCTTCAAAAAAAAAGGTAAATGATGACCCGAGTAAACAGTTATTTTCCCCTGTAAAAAAAGCTAGTTATTGGGGTGTGGGAGTGGGAGGGGGTGCGGGAGTATTTTTCTCGTGACAACAGCTACATTAGCAGAGGATCTGATTGGGTAGTTCCAATGCCCCAGCAGCCCCTTATTTCCACACACAATTATCACACACTTGGCTGCAGAAAGGTGTGGACACGGTTTTCACACCTTACGCGACATACGGATCCCGTTCTCAACTTGTCATGGTCTACGGCTCTCGTCTCGGACTCTCTCCGTCTCTCTCTCTCTCGCTCTGTCTTCCCGAGTCGGTCCTCTCTCTCTCTCTTCTCTCTCTCTCTCTCATATACTCACAGCACGCACGCACCCGCACGCATTCACGAGCACGCTCTCGCGCGCGCACGCACGCACACACACATGCCCACCCACACACAACACACAGACACACACAACACCACGCACACACACCCGTACACACACACACACGCACACACACACGTACACACCACACACACACACACACACACACACACACACAACACACACCACACACACACACACAGTACACACACACACACACACACCAACACACACACACACACAACACACACACACACACAACATTGTCGCCCAAATCGAATGATTACAAAGATGACGAGATTTGAATAGTAGTAATATCCAATGAAACAAACGTTGTTCAATACTACTCTGAGTTCCATACTTTCTGTACTACGTATCATCTGTACAACAAAAAATCAGTGCTTGCCTCTCTCAGTCTTCACGATCTTCATTCTACACGAGGTACACAATATTCCAGTTTTTCTCTCCAGTTATTCGTTTGGAATGAAAAAATACAAAAAAAAGGAAAAGAAAACAAACATGATAACAAACATGCCATTGGTTTTCTATAATTAAACGGTTCCCATTATAAACACAGTGTCCATCATTATCAACCTTTTCATTTTCGTGTGGTTGTCCATCGATAGCTAGTTGTTGTCACCGGGAAAAAAAAAATAGCTGTTTCTCCTGGATGGCTGTTTTTCAGGGGATCGGATATGGTTTTCATTGAAACATGGCTTTCTCCACGTTTTGATGAGAAGCTTTTGTTTTTCACTGGGAGAACAGTTTTAAAACAGTTCTCGGGTTAACAGTTTTAACAGTTCTCAGGATGACAGTTTGAGTAGTTCTCAGAATAACAGTTTAACATTTCTCGGGATAACAGTTTTAACAGTTCGCGGAATAAAAGTTGAACAGTTCTCGTGATAACAACGTTAACAGTTATCGGGATAAATGTTTTAACAATTCGCGGAATAACAGTTTAAAAATAACTGTGCTCGGGATGACAGTTTTAACAGTTCTCGGGGTCACAGTTTTAGGAGCCCACGGGATAATAGTTTTAAGAGTCCTCGGGATATAACAGTTTTAAGAGTCCTAGGGATAATAGTTTTAATTAAGAGTCCACGGGATAATAGTTTTAAGAGTCCACGGGATAATAGTTTTAAGAGTCCTCGGGGATAATAGTTTTTAAGAGTCCTCGGGGGATAATAGTTTTACCGACATAGCGGGGATCAGTTTTAATAGTTTTGGGATGACAGTTTTAACAGTTCTCAAGATGACAGTTTTTAACCAGTTTCGGGATGACAGTCAGTTCTGGGAGAAACCAGTTTTTAACAGTTCTCGGGTGATGACAGTTTTAAAAGTGTCCGGGATGACAGTTTTAACACAGTTCCCGACAGTTTTAACCGCTTATCGGGGGCTGACAGTTTTAACAGTTTCCGGGATGATGACAGTTTTAAACGTTCTCGGGATGGCAGTTTTACCGCGTTTCGGATGACAGTTTTAACAGTTCTTGAGACGACAGTTTTAACAGTTCTCGAGTTGACAGATTTACCGGCTATCGGTATAAATAGTTTTTAAATTTTCTCGGGATAAACAGTTTTAAACACTTCTCGGGACAACGGTTTTAACGGGGAGGGATGATCAGCGGTTTTCATGACAACAACACCACCCCAACCCACCCCCCTCTTCTCCCAGAATGATTAGGTGTTTTTAAGGAGACTTGATTTTCCCCATTGATGATTAGCTGTTTCAGCAGGGAGATGGGAGCTTTCTCGAGGTAGTCGTTGTTATGGGACGTGATAGTTAGGTACATACACACACACACACACACACACACGCACGCACGCACGACGCACGCACGCGCGCGCACGCACGCACGACGCACTCGCACGCACGCACAGCACGCACACACACACACACACACACACACACACACACACACACATTACGACCAAAAGACGCAGGAGTAGCAGCAGAGGCAAATGGTTGAAGGCGTATTTCACTCGATGCGCACCGAGACATTTCTGTGTGCCTTGCTCTTATATTGTTCTCGTTTACATTTTCATGTCCTTGTCCGAACTGTTCTTTTTATTCATTCCCTTGTGCTTGGCTTTTTTTACGATGGACCTCTTTGTCAGTATGTTCTTATCAACGAGTGTCAAGGACGTTTACGCTTTGCTCTCAGCTCGTTCTTACATCCCACGCTAAGATCTCATGTTGATTGCCTTGTCGAAGCTTTTAGCTTTTAAACAGAGGAGATGGTTTTCTTTTGTCGTCTCTCTCTTTTTTATTTTACTCTCATCTGCATCAGAAGACTGAAGGCCAGTTAGCTCAGACCCGCTACCCTCACGACAGACAAGGCCCCCCCCCCACCCGTCCGTAAACGAACAGCATCCTCTCTCTCTCTCTCTCTCTCTCTCTCTCTCCCCTCTCTCTATCTCCCTCTCCTCTCTCTCTCCTCTCCCTCCCTCTCTCTCTCTATCTCTCTCTCTCCTCTCTCCTTCTCTCAGGCCACAAACAAAACAAACTTTCTAAAAAGAAACTAAAAACAGAAAGCTCTCTTCTCATCAGGAAAACTCTGAAGACTCTCAAGAACCAAAATTGTTGAAAGGAAGCAAATAAGAAAAAGTAAGGAAAGAGAAAAAAGAAAACCAAAAAGGCAGGACGGAAAGGAGAAGGAGGAGGAGTGTGAGACAGGAAATAAGACGTGTTCGAGTAGTGAAAAGAAAAGACAAGGAAAACAAAAAGGACAATGAAAAGAAGGAACAGAAAGAGAAGGAACAAAGGAAAAGAAACGAAGGGGAAGAGGGCAAAAAAAGGAAAAAAGCAAGAAAGAAAGAAGGAAAAATGAAAGAAAAAAAGAAACCAAAAAAGAGAACAAAAGAAAAAAACAAAGAAAAACGGAAAAAGGGACAAAAGGAAACAAACAAACAAACAAGCAAAACGCGGAAACAACAAACACCAACAAAAGTAAAAGCAAAAGCAAAGAGAGAAAAAAGAACCAGAGCATAGAACATAAAAGCTGTTGACAAAGAGGGGGCTAGAAAGGAACAAAAGGGGGATTGACTTTCATCAGGCTGATGACGAAGCATTGAACCGACTTGGCACCTCCTGAATTTGACAGGTCATTGATCACCACACATTCACGTTCGCTCTACGCGGTGTTCGCGAGAGCGCGACACACACACACACACACACACACACACCATCACACGACGCGTTGCGCGCGCCGCTACACGCACACACATGCACGCACTGCAAACGCACCGAACAAAACACCACACACACAAACACACCACACACACGCGCGCGAGCGATTGCAAGCACACCACGCCAATCACGGCACCGCACAGCACGCCACGGGACACGCACACGCACGCACGCACTCTTAAAGACAGACAGAAGACAGACATAAACACCGTAGACAGAGAAAGAAAATAACAGGACAACCACAGACCAGACAGACAGGAAGGGACACTACACCGCTGAAAGAGACAGAGAGAACAGACAGAACGCGGTTGATGGCGAATACCAGGAATAGGGATAGTGCGTGCTCTTAGTGAGAAAGGAGAGACAGAAAGACAGAGAGGCAGAGAGGAGAGAGAAGAGAGGCAGAGGGCAGTGACGATAGAGAGGGTGAAGCTCACGACAAAAAGTAGTCGCAGACGGAAAAACCAGAGAATGAGCAGAAAGACAGAAGGAAAACAGAAGACAAAGACGTGCAAAAACAGAGACAAAAGGACGTGAAACTAGCGAGGGGGGGGAAAAAAGGGGGGGGGGGGGGGGAGAGAGGGAAAAGCCGAGAATGCATTACAGAAAACAACAACAACAACAACAAAATATCAAGACAGGGCTGAACAGACAGAATCCAAGACACGTTTGTCTGGAAAGTAAGTTTCTCTGTTTCCAGATACCACCTTGTTCATTATGCTGGATGTTTGTGTATTCCGCTGGTAGTCAATTACTGTTGGTTCCTCTGTGTTTTGCTTGTGACGGAAGATGCACGCATCGGAAAAAGAGGCGCAAAGGCCCTCTTCATGGGTTACGTATACAGATTTACTATGTACGTATACAGACATACCATTCACACACACACGCGCGCGCGCGCACCACACACACACACAAACAACACACACACACACACACAACACACACACACCACACACACCACACACGTACACGCACGACACACACGCACACACACGCATGCACGCACGCACGCACGCACACACACATACCATATGATACATTTAGAGAGAGAGAAGAGCATACTCACAATTAGACGAGAAACACACACACGCACGCATGTAGAATGTACACACACACACACACACACAACACACAACAAACACACAACACACAACACACACCACACACACACGTGCGAGTGCACGCACATTGATGTACATGTACAACTTCAAAACAAAAAAAAAAGGGAGACAGAAAAAAAGAGAGAGAAACAGGAAAATGGAGATGTAGCAGAGAGAGGCAGAGAGAGAGAGAGAGGGAGAGAGGCCAGGATCTATACAACATACATAAATAAAAACAAACAGGGCGCGGACAGGCGCTAAGCAGAGGGGGAGATATGAGGCCGGTAGACCGACCACGCACACAAACACAGACAAACGAGTCATTTCATCTTGTGTGAAATCAGATGAAACACGAAACGCAGACTGACGCAACAAACAGGATGATGCCATGAAACTTTTAAACCAATCGTCGGGAACTTTTTTTTAGAAAAATTCGGAGAATCAACGTACCCGCTGTGTGTGTGATATTCTTTGGAACACAAAGATCAAAGAATCCACGACCAAAGTTTTAATACAGCTTTTATCAGTTTTAAAAATACACTTCATCTTCGATGAGACGAAGAAGGTAACTGTTGTCGAGAAAGTCCTGAGATTAAAGTTGCAGATCCTTCTAACACCGTTCTGTCTTCATTTTCTCGCCACACACCATAATCGGTTATGTTCTTTGGCGTGGTTTAGAAAAGGCCATGAGAATTTGGACTCTTTTATAAGAAAGAAAACAGGTATCACCAAGTATGTTTCAAACAGGAAAACAGACGCACTGAACCCAGAAAAAAGCCAAAAAAACAGAGAAACCAGAGGCCAGACACACTTGGACAGTCAAAGAAGGACACGAAGACGGAAAGCACCGTGCGAGGGGACGAAGACTGTAGGGAAAACAGAGAAAAGAGAGGACAGACAGGCCCGAGGGATTTTGTTATTTAAAGTAGCATTCAAGACAGGTGAAGTAGCCAGCTGTGAGGGATCTGTCTCGTTAAGCAGCGATAGAAGGTAATGGGATCTCGACGGAAAGGGAGCAGCGACTGCCTTCACCCTCAAAATGCCACTGAGTGTGACGTCAGTATCGGTGCATGGTCAGTTTACGTGGGAGGGCACCTAATTTTGCACGCAAACA
>JADBJO010026552.1:20000-22389 GCA_016801955.1 Conus betulinus | reverse complement strand
TCTTTTTTTTTCTTTACTATTTTTTTTTTTTTCTTTGATTTTCTGTCCTTTGTTGGTTTTATTGCTCTCTATATCTCTCTTCTCTCTCCTCTATCTCTCTCCTATCTCTCCTCTCTTCTCCTCTCTGTCTGTCTGTCTCTATCTCTCCTCTATCTCTCTCTCTCTCTCTCTCCTCTTCTCTCTCCACCACACACAACACACACACACCACACACACCACACCACACTTTAGCGTTTGAATGGTTAGAGGTGACACGGGTTTTAGGATGGCGATGGGGTGGGGATGGAAGGGAGGAAGGATGGGGGGGGGTGAGGGAAGGGAGGAAGGGGAGGAAGGGGAAGGAAGGGGGGAAGAGGGAAAGAAAGAACGAAGAAGAAGGAAGTGAACGACGGGAAGAAGACTGTGAGAGTATAGGTTTCAATGGGGGAAGGGTGAGGGGTTGAGTGGGGGGGGGGGGGGGGGGGGGGGGGTGGGGGGGGGGCCGGGGTGTGGTACCGGTGGGGGGGGTGGGGTGGGGGGTGGTACCGGGGGGGGGTTTGACCGTTTAGTGTGTGGAAGGGAAGAGGGGACGGCATTAAGACCAAAGTGAATGAAACAAGGGTTGATAGAAAGAAGGTGTGTGTGTGGTTTGGGGGGGGGGTGGGGGGGGGAAGGAGACAGAGAGGATGGAGGGAGACAGAGAGAGAGGGGGGGGGGAAGGAGGGAGAGGCGGAGGAGAGAGAGATATGAAAAGAAGGGTTTAGAGAGGGCAGAGGTATGTAGATATGTTTTTTATAGTAAGTAGTAGAGAATAGAGCAACCGTAGTAGAGGAGTAGTTAGGAGAGAGGGGGGAGGAGAAGAGAGAAAGAGACAAAATAATTTACAGAGGGACGAGAGAGAGAGATGAAAGAGAGAGAGATGAAAAGAAGGAAGAAGAAGAAGAAGGAAAGAAGAAGACGAGCGAAGTTAGAGCAACACAACACAAAACATACAACACTAGAAACAGAAACAGAGAGGAGGAGGGGTGAAGAAGAAGGAAGAGTAGGTGGGAGGCTTAGAGGTGGGAAGAGGGAAGACAGAAGAAGAAAAAAAATAGAGAAAAAAGAGAAGAGTAGGGGGAAAAAAAAAAAAAAAAAAGAGGAAAAAAGAAGGAAGATGAAGGGGACACGTGGAAGGGAAAAAAAAAAAAAGGATAAAGGAAAAAAAAGAACGATTAAGTAAAAGGTGCATGTCCTGACACCGCTATCTACATTGAACTAGAATTAACTTTGTTGTAGCCGAGACTACCCCCGCCCTGCCCCCTGATCCCTAGGGACTTCCAGATGCATTGGCGACACTTTCTTTTCGATAGGTAGATTGGGAAGGAAGGAAGGAAGAAGAAAGAAGAAGAAGAAGAAAATGAAGAAAAGATGGAGGAGGAGGAAGGGAGAAAGGGGAGGGGAGGGAGCGGAGGGGAGGAGGGAGAAGGACCGAGGGAGGAAAGGGAAAGGGAGAGAGGAGGAAGGAAGAGGAGGAGGAGGAGCGAGGGAGACCGAACGAAGAGAACGAATTATTTCCGAATGAGGGTTGATAGAAAGAAGGGGAGGGGGGGGGGGGTGAAGAGAGGGTAGTTTGTTTGGAGGAGAGGGGAGAGGGAGGGTGATAAGACCGACAGAGAGAGAGGGAAAGAAAGGGTTGGGGAGGGACGAAGAGGAAAGAGGGGGGAGAGGAGAGAGAGACGCGGTAGGGGGAGAATGATTTTGTGAGGTGGGTTGATAGACGAGGGGGTTGGGGGGGTAGGGCGCTCGCCGAAAAGAGTTCGGCAGAGAGAGAGGAGCGGAGGGAGGGCTAGAGAGGGGAGTCGAGATAGAGAGACAGGGAACCTACAGACAGACGGACAGTATCCACGATTATTTCCGAATTATTTCACAGGGCGAACCGAGCCTAAAACAGATACTCTGAGTCTAGTTAATTGAGCGGTCGGCAGCTCAGTACAGTCCGTGACAATAACTGTGCTGTTATCCCACAGTGAAGCACAGGGCGCAGCCTAAAACAGAGAGAGAGCGAAGAGATGGAGAGAGAGAGAGAGCAGGCATGTGTGTGTTTGTGGTGAGTGAGGGAGAACGAGAGGAACAGAGAAGACAGATATTACCATAGCATGTGAGGGGTGTGGTGTGGGAGAGAGAGAAGAGCGAGAAGGGAGGGGGAGGGAGAGGCGGGGAGAGAGAGGGAGGGGGAGGAGGAGGAGGAGAGAGGATTGAGGAGGAGGGGAGTATTCAAAAAGGATGATAGGTTATTGAAACACGCGGAGTGGGTTGGTTTTTTTTTTTTTTTTTTTTTTTTTTTTTTTTTTTTTTTTTTTTTTGTTTTTTTTGTTTCCCTCGTTGCCATTTTGGGAAATGTCAGCTGCCGTGAGCCGATGACTTTTCG
>JADBJO010026552.1:12500-17500 GCA_016801955.1 Conus betulinus | reverse complement strand
TCTTTGTCTCACGGACACACACACACACACACACACACACACGCACACACACACACACACACACACACACACACACACCCACACACACACAGCGAGAGAGAGAGAGAGAGAGAGAGAGAGAACGCTAGCGTGCTCGTATGCACGCACACACACCCTCCCCTCGACTCCCCCCCCCCCCACCCTCCCCTCACCCGTCTCTCTGTCTCACGGACACACACACACACACACACACACACACACACACACACACACACACACACACAAGCACAAGCACAAACCGTTAATGCACCTCTCGCGGACGCATCCAAGTACAGAGAGGGGGAGAGAGTGATGTTACGTTATGTTATTGCTTAGCCATAGCCCAAATTGCCCAAATTTAATGTTATGTGGATGGAGTTTTGAAGTGAGTATGTCAGCTCATTACTGAGAGAGAGAGAGAGAGAGAGAGAGAGAGAGAGAGAGAGGTGAAAGTGGGGGTGGATTGTTTTAATATTTATGTATTAAACTAAAGGAAACAATATTTCAGTGACTACAATATTTACTGTACATTATCAAGTAGCTGTTTCACTGAGTCTAAACGTCCGATATAAAAACAAGCGAAAATCGTGTACCACATCAGCACCAATAAGCTTAATATACTACATCGGATGCAGGGATTTAATATAGTACATTGGATGCAGGGATTTCTCTGTCATTTCTTTCAGTCTTTGTCAATAGAAAAACGATATTGTCTCATCTTCTTTTGACTCTCGGCGTAGTGGGGACACATCACGTAGCAGTCATTCCATGATCTGTATCTAAGCCGACCTACCTTTCAATCGGGCGTAGGCCTAGTCTGAATCTGGTCAGAGCGCCTTTCTTTTCTTGATCCATGTTTGTTGGCAAAAAAAGTCATGTAATCAGTGTAACAAACGCCGTAAATGAGTGAAGTGTTTCATACGAATCAATGCGGTGGTCTCAGTTCTGCCATGTGCTGTCAATCCAACGTTGACACATTAGCATTGTCAGTGCCTTGAATTCACCCATACTTTCTCACCCCGATTCTCATATTATAAGGAAACCCGCTTTCTCGACACTCAGATAGCACCTAAGTCAAATAACATTTTATTCTCTTACAAGGTAACCTTCAAGTATTCAGCCTTGATTCATTCATAGTAAGCTCAAGCCAACATGGAATATAATAACCGCAGAATTCACATGTATGGAAAGTCTGCCAGTTTCACCATTGGAAAATTGTTTGGGTCGCCATTCTATACCTAAACCCTTTTTAATGGCGAACGGACTTCATGAACAGCGGCTTTGGTGAACCACCATAATACATCTGTTCTAGTTTGCAGTTGTAGGAAAACTAACCAAACACATAAATTAAAGATAATTTTATACACAGATCGAAGGAATCATCGTTTAGAGCACGTAGCTCTTGTGTTGTACGTTTTGAACGGCCTCTCTGTGATATTGTTAGTCTCCCCATTTACTGTTGGCCATCCTGCCAATAGGCGTTCTTCGCTTTTACTGGTGGTAAACGAAATGCATTTTCCCAAATATTTAGAAATATTTACCACAGTTGTTCCCCCAACCCATCCAATTCTGTAGTACATGTAACCCCTCCTCTTCTGCATCTGTGCCTTCCTGTCGCATGTGTGGACTTTTAAGAGAGAGAGAGAGAGAGAGAGAGGAGAGAGAGAGAGAGACTAGCTGTGTGTTTCGCTATTTATTTGTTCCGACAAGAGTTGTATGTATACATATCTGAATGAATATCAAGCATGCTTCACGTTTTTCATTAATTTATCGTTGTTGTTTTTTTCCCCCTTTCACATTGAATTTGCAGTGCGCCGTCCTTTTATTTACACGGTTTCTTTTCCTGGATGCCCCAGCCCCGAGGAATGCAGTCCAAACCAATGCGACGGGAAGTCGAACGCTTCACGAGCTGTTCAGCCCGGGCATTTTGGGAGTGTGATATACTACCCGCCCTAAAAAACTGAAAGTAGGGCAATAGTCACTTCTAACTGTCCGTTAACCGTTTTTCCCTGCCGGGCTTTATCCTGACACCACTGAAAACAAACCTGGCATGCTGAGTGGAAACGACAGGGAGGTGGAACTTTTCAGGTCACCGTCACAGCTTGGCTTACTGAAGGGGGATTTCTCAACCTGAAAACGAAGGAATGTGGACTCTGTTCACACTTTGACAGCTTCTGGTTCATGATCGTAGTCGACAGTGAGATTAGTCTAGCGCTTGCTTGGTTGTTACTTGTATGGGGTGGACATATCATCCTCAGAGAGTCAGTGGGTTGAAATATATATATATATATATAATAATATATATATATATATATATATATATATATATATATATATATTATATATATACACACACACACACACAAACCCCTCATCACCATTATAAAGAGTTTCTACTTCATGATATTGGCGCAAAGAGCGCTTCAAGCACACAATGGCTACACTAGTTTACAGTTATAAACAGGAAGCAATCCAGTGCATTTTGTTTCAGTGCACACAATCACTGAACTATTTCACAGAGTAAATAAGAAACAGCGCCGTTCATTGTGCTGAGGCGTAAGTTTCACGTAACAGTTTAAGTTCTGAGTTCAGTTTGAAAAGTGTTCAAGGTTTGAATCTCTCCGAGAGAAGATGGCAGAGAGCTGCAGACAACAGGAACATGATAGGGGAAATGGTCTTTTGCCCAACGATCTGAGATCTTGGAGGGACACACAGCAGGTGTGTTTGTGTGGTTTTTGTTTATTTGTTTGTTTATATCTGAACTGATGAGAGAAAGTGGGATGGCTGATAGATCTGAAAGGGGGGTGGGGGGGGGGGGGGGGGGGGGGGGGGGGGGGGGGGGGGGGGGGGGGGGGGGGTTAGGGTGGTGAAGACTCACCAGCACAACGGAAAGACAGCATAGAAAAGTTGAACTTGATTCGACTGCAGTAGGCAGCCAGTGAAGTTTGATCATTAGTGGAGTGACGTCATCTGCCTTTTTTTTTTTTTGTAAAGGGCGGCATTGTTTTGAAAGTGTTGACGACGAGACATTTCCTCCAAAGACAATCCGTAGTCTAAGCGACTCAGAGAAGGAAATGACCAGCTAGCTTTATGACAGTTTTCCATAGAGAGAAAGCTGCGAACTGTAGACGCGTTTCATACACACACACACCCACACACACACACACACACACACACACACACACACACACACACACACACACAACAGCCCGTTGCTGTGTCTTTCATGGAAGAGGTGAGCTGGGGATGGGTAGAGAGAGAGGAGAAGAAGGTGGGGTGGGCGGAAGAGAGAAGAAGAAGTGTGGGGTGGCGGAAGCTGTGTCGTCTCACGTGCTTGTGGTCTCATTGTAAGCACCGCCGTTCATTTCGATGCCCCTGCATACACACCCACACCCAGTGTCGACCAGTGGCAGCCCCTGGCACCGCAGTCTATACGGAGCAGTCAGTTTCAGGTCATTGTGAGGCAACCCCGAAAAAAAGAGACCCTGCACGGTTGATATGTTCCACGCACCGTGTTCATGGGCACCTGCTCTTAGCCAACATTCGCCGGAGACGGCCAGCTAAGCCTCTTGACTGGCAACAGTGGCTGAGTTGTGGAGCCAGCGTGAGTGCTCGTCTCTCCTTCTTGTGTGTGTGTTTGTGTGTGTGTGTGTGGGGGGGGGGGGGGGGGGGGGGGGGGGGGGGGGGGGGGGGGGGGGGGCGTCACCACGTACATGCAATGACAGGGGCGATCCCCATGGATTTACTGATACCGACTTTGAGAAGAGCTCGACATGGTGAAGGACGCGGGGAGGAAATCAGAGCTGAGGTCACCACGAGAAACAGGGCCAATAAGGCACACGGAATTTTAGGTTAAAAAAAGAAGAAGAAGAAGAAGAGACATATTGAGGATCAGGATGGTGGAGATGACTCCACAGAATTCTATTCTGTGTTCAAACTACATGGCGGGGTTGTATTCTAGCTTCTCTTCAGAACATATCCTTGCGAAACAGCCTAACGTTTGGGCTGTGAATTCGTGACACTTTTGAATGTTCTTACACGCACACGCACACACGCGCGCGCGCGCGCGCGCGCACACACACACACACACACACACACACACACACACACACACACACAAATTGCTTCTGCGTTCCTGACAATTATCTGTTAGAAATATATCCCTGTCAATGACCCATGTTTATGACTTCTACCAATGATCTCTGTTGCTGTTGATGACTGCTGTCAATAATGCCTGTCTATGGCCCTTGTCAATGACATCTGTTAATTACCTCCATGAGAGACCCCGACAATGATCCCTGTTAATGACCCCTGTCCTTTATCCCTGTTAATGACATTTGTCGTTTACTCTTGTTAATGACCTCTGTCACTGACTCCTGTTAATGACCTCTGTCAGTGACCCCTGTTAATGACCTCTGTCAGTGATCCTGTTAATGACCTCTGGTCAGTGACCCCTGTTGTCTGACCTCTGGTCAGTGACCCCCTGTTCATGACCTCTGGCCAGTGACACCCCCCCCCCCCCCCCCCCCCCCCCCCCCCCCCCCTCTGGTCAGTGACCTCTGTTCATGACCTCTGGTCAGTGACCCCTGTTAATGACCTGTGGTCAGTGACTCCTGTTAATGACCTCTGGTCAGTTTCCCCTGTTAATGACCTCTACCAATTACCCCTGTTAATGACCTCTGCCAGTCAATCCTGTTAATGACCTCTGCCAGTTAATCCTGTTAAAATGACCTCTGCAAGTTACCCCTGTTAATGACCTCTGCCAATTACCCCTGTTAATGACCTTTGCAAGTTACCCCTGTTAAATGACCTCTGCCAGTTACCCTGTTAATGACCCTCTGCCAATTACCCCTGTTAATGACCTCTGCCCAGTTAATCCTGTTAAATGACCTCTGCCAGTTACCCCTGTTAATGACTTCTGCCAGTTACCCCCCTGTTAATGGCCTCTGCCAGTTACCCCTGTTAATGACCTTTGCAAGTTA
>JADBJO010026552.1:0-5000 GCA_016801955.1 Conus betulinus | reverse complement strand
ATGTACATGGTCAGGGAACCGCCATTTGATCCAGGGGAAGTTATAGTTGATTATGGGCTAGAGGAGTTACTCCCCCGTGCCTTTTTACTCTTGCTGAAAAATACCGGTTCCACCGTTTGACCCGGATTCGCTCGACGGGTCCATCCCAAGATTGAACGGTTTGTTTCACCAGGCAACGTTCCTTGTCTAAGTATGTTCAAATAGGTTTTGTTCATTTGTTTGTTTGTCAATGCTTATAAAGGGACAGACCAACCAACAGACGAGTGTGAAAATGTCTGTCTGTTAAGTTGATAACCAACTATTTATACTTTAGTTTTGGTCAGTAAGCTTGGCCACAGAGGTGGAGAGGAGGGCAACAGTATCTCGCCTTTCGCCATTTGTGGGAGTTGGGTTCGCCCGTGCAGGTAACTATAACCTCTCTAGGTCGCAGGTAACTATCCTTTCTAGGTTTCAGGTAAAAACTAGCCTGTCTAGGTTGCAGGTAACTATAACCTCTCTAGGTTGCAGGTAACTAGCCTCTCTTGGGGTGAGAGACCAGTTCAGCTGGTTGGCTGCCCTCAAGCGGAAGCCCCAAATGTCCGCTATGTGTTTTTTTTTTATGTTCAGCAGGGGTTGACGTACCGTCTGCACGTGAGATTTCCTCGCATGGCAACTACCGTGTGTGTGTGTGTGTGTGTGTGTGGACAAGGGGAGCAAAGTGTATATCTATATTTTTACTTCCCCTATATAGAAAGAGAGAGAGAGAGAGAGAGAGAGAGAGAGAGAGAGAGAGAGAGAGAGAATGGTCTTTATTCCCTCAGGCAGGAAAAAAACCCCAAAGAAGGAAAGAAAGAAAAAGAAAAAAAGACCCAGACTAAAGACTTGCTGTTTTTCAACTCTTCGGACAATCCTCAAACAGACAAAGAGATGGAGAAGGGTCACCACCACCGCCGCCACCACCACCACACACCCTCCCCCCTGACCCCCCTCCCGCTCCTCCCCCCGCCCCCCCCCCCCCCCCCCCCCCCCCCCCCCCCCCCCGCTTCCTCCATCACGTTAGCCGGCATCTCCAAACGGGTTTCATCATCAGTGCCCTCAATCACAGCCTATTCACGTCGCCGCTGCCAGCGAGCTTTGGCGGGCAGCGTTTGTTAATAAGATGACAGGGACGAGAAAGATGTAAGTGGGGGAATGGAAAGGGGGAGGGGGGGGGGGGGGAACGGACGAGAGACAGGGAGGGAAGAGAGTGAAGGGGCGGGGGGCAAGGACCTTGTTTGTACAGACCCTGCGGATTTGATTAGCCGAGAGGGGGAAGATGGGGGGGGGGGGGGGGGGGGGGGGGACATCGGGACACACAAAGCCTGCTGACGATGGAGGACAAGACTAACCCGATTACCGATCGAGTCCGCCGCGGCTTTGGGTGCTTTGCTTTGCTTTGTCCGTCTTTCGTCTTTGTCCTGTGCTTTGTGCCCCTTGTCTGTCTTTCCTGTTTCTTCTCTCTGTCTGTCGTCTGTCTCTCTGTTGTTTTTTTTTTATCTAACCTTTTATCTTTCTTTCTTCTTTTCTTTTGTTGTTTGTTTGTTTTTTGGGGGGGCGGCTTGAGTAGGGGTGAGAGTGAGGGTCTTTACTCTGTTGCTTCCATTGTCTTTCTTTGTCTTTCCTTCAGTCAGTTTTTCTGTCTTTCTTAATCGTCTGTCGTTGTTTCCTCTTCGAATTTGCCGGACCTGTGCGACAGGAATGTTAACAAATGTGAGGTGCTGATGTGAATCATAAACCCCCTCCGTACGGCCCTCCTTTACTTCCGTCTCTCTCTCCCCTCCCTCGCTGCCTCTCTCTGTCTGTCATCTGTCTGTCTGTCTGTCTGTCTGTCTGTCTCTCTCTCTCTCTCTCTCTCTCTCTCTCCTCTCTCTCTCTCTCTCTTCACGTGTGTGTGTGGTTTGTGTGTGTGTGTGTGGTGTGTGTGTGTGTGTGTGTGTGTGCGTTTGAGCCCGTGCGCGCTTGCGCACATGCTTCTTTTCGTTTCTTTTTTCCGAATGTTCATTATTCCTAAATTGTGACCTAGCCTTGTTAATTAGGTAATATTCATAGTAATCGTGTTTTCGTCGTCGTTATAAGCTTGTTCATTGTTTTCCTTTTCGTGTATCATTTATATGTTCATATTGGATATTGTTAGTGACTGTTTTTTGTTTGTTCTTGAGGGCATGGTGTAAAAAAAGCTGTAAGCTTATCCATTTTACCCTCATTAAAAATATTCGTATTCGTATTCTCTCTCTCTCTCCTCTCTCGTCCTCTCTCTCTCTCTCCTCCTCTCTCTCTCTCTCTCTGGCTAGCTGACTGCTGGTTGGTTCGCTGTCTTTTCCCCTGTCTGTCTCTGTCTGTCTGTCCTGTCTGTCCTGTCTCTGTCTGTCTCTCTCCCTGTTCTCTCTCTCTCCCTCTCTCCTCCTCCTCTCTCCCCTCTCTCCTCCCTCCCTCCTGCTCTCCTCGGTCTCTTCTCCTCTCTCTCTCTCTCTCTCCTCTTCCTCCTCCCTCCCTCTGTCCCTCAACCTTTCTCTACTTCCTCCAACGCCCCCCTCCCCCCCCCCCCCCCCCACCCCCCAGGACTGAGCGGACATGTCCATAGGAGCTACTTCAAACATTTAATGAACAACAAACGCCCTCGGGCACTCCACGTCGACGAACAGTTGTTGTTTATCCCTGGCTCACTGCTCCTTTGAAGAAGGACAGAGGCCGGTTCACGTCTTTGTGTTGTCTTTTTTACACAACTGAGTTTTGCCCCCACCTCTCTTTAACCTTTTTCTCGTTTCAGTGTATGTGTGTGTGTGTGTGTGTGTGTGTGTGTGTGTGTGCACATGTATCTAAATTATGAAGTGCGTGTGTGTGTGTATAGGGGGGGGGGGGGGGGCTCCAGTTCTCTCACCTGTTGCCTATCTATTCTAAACCCCCACTGCCCCCCCCCCCCCCCCCAAAAAAACCAAAAAACCCCTCTGTATCCATTTTCAAAACACGCACCGCCGTTGAATTCTGCACACTTGTTTCGTGTTGACAATATACTTGCCGTTTATTGATCATGGGTAAACATGTTTGCGGACAAAATGGGGTGGGGTGGGGGGTGGGGTGGGGGCGCATTTTTTCTTTAATATTTTCTCTCTCTCTCTCTCTCTCTCTCTCTCTCTCTCATTTTTTTCCACGACAACCAGTATATACTGCTCTCTCTCTCTCTCTCTCTCTCTCTCTTCTTCTCCCCCCTTCTCTCCCCGCCCCCCCCCCCCCCTCCCCCGACGCCGACAATCTGTATCATGTCGTGTTACACCTATTTGCCAACATCTGAGATATATTGTTCACACCTGCCAGTATTTTTTCCCACACATCTTACCAAGCTGCCCCCCCCCCACCCCCACACCCCCACACAACCCCCCCCCCCCCCCCCCCCCCCCCCCCACCACCAACCCCCCCGCCGTTTCAATTTGACTGGCCGGAACCAGCGCTGGAAATGTACTGAACTCCGTATCACGTAAGCGAGGGCAGACATCGACAGTTCATACTGAACATCGAAAAAAAAAAAAAAAAAGGGGGGGGGGGGGGGGGGATGCTAATGGCATGACGTGAAAGGAGTGTAAGGCAGGATTAAGAATTCGATGTAAACATCTTAACAGCTTCCTCCCATCCCTCCCCCTCCTCCCCCCCTTCCTCCCTGCCTGTTTTCCCGTTTTGTCCTTCCCTTAAAGGACCCGTCTGCTGACCCCTACACAGTTTCTTCTACCCCCACCTCTCTCGCTGTCGCTCCCTTTGCCCACGATACAGGAGAGATACGGATTTCTTCCAGTGGAGTCATGGTTTAAAAAAAAAAAAAAAAAGCCGTCTGTGAAATATACTTAGTTCGCACGTGCACGCGTGTGTGCCCAGGTGCGCGCATGCGTGCGCGCGCGCGCACATACACACGCGCATATACACACACGCACGCACGCACGCACGCACGTACGCGCGCGCGCGCGCGCACACACACACACACACACACACACACACACACACACACACACACACACACACACAGAGGCACGCACGTGCATTCATATGCACCTACACGCATGCACGCACGCACGAACGCACACACACACACACACACACACACACACACACACACACACACACACACACACACACACACACACGTAAAGAAGAGAAAAAGAAAGAAAAAAAGGTTATCTACTCCGCTATGCCCCCCCCCCCCCCCCCACACACACACACACACACACACACACAAAGAAAAGAAAAAGAAAAATAATAAAAAAATAAAAAAGAAAAAATAAAAGGAAAAAAAAAGGTTATCTACTTTTCTGTAGCGCGTCCCTGGCACTGAACAGGAAAACTGAAGATGCATTTATAAAATCTGGGTGTCCCTGTCTCGCGACTCTCACGAGCTAAATATAGTTCCCCCGGAGCGCTTTATACGGCCCAAAATAGCTCCCTTCTTGTATGAAACCCTGCCCGCCAAAATCTGGAACCCGCACGCTGGCACCATACCGCCATGGCTGGGGCGGTGTGTGTGTGTGTGTGTGTGTGTGTGTGTGTGTGAGTGTGTGTGTGTGTGGTGTGTGGTGTGTGTGCGTGTGTGTGTGAGTGTGTGTGTGTGTGTGTGTGTGTGTGTGTGTGTGTGGTGTGTGTGTGTGTGTGTGTGTGTGTGTGTGTGTGAGTGTGTGTGGTGTGTGTGTGTGTGTGTGTGTGTGTGTGTGGTGTGTGTGAGTCATCCCCTTTGGAGCACCTTCGAGAAAAGTGAGAGACCCTATATTGGATGGAAGTGGACTTCTCTCTGTCTCTCTTTCTGTCTGCTGTGTCTGTCTCTCTGTCTGTCTGTCTGTCTTGGCTGTCTCTCTCGGCTGCCGCGTCGTTGGTATTGCTATTATTCCTGACCGTTTCTGTCGACGTCTGTCTGTGTCGTTGTGGTTTATTTGTGTGTTTTTTTTAAACTGTTATTGTGAATCTTGCTTTTATTCTCTCTGTTAGTCTGAAATCTGCTTCTATCT
>JADBJO010026551.1:5000-22391 GCA_016801955.1 Conus betulinus | reverse complement strand
ATCACAGTGAGGCGCACATCAATCGGTGAAAACTGCAACAATATATGGTTATTTTTAGAATGCAAAAGAGAAACTTTAAGGGGCAGGAAAAGACACATTTGTTTATATTTCTTGTAAAATATGTACAATCTATGGCATTCTATCCATATACAGTTTGATTCTAGAACATGAAGAAAGAGGGGGGAAAAGCGGGGCATGAAATCCTGCAGTGTAGGCGTATGATTCGGTTTGATTTAACCTCCTGATAGTTTTAGCAGAAGACAAACACTGAAAGTATTTCAGATCAAAGAATTCCATACCCTACTACCAAATAAGATGCTGTTTTGTTTGTCCATACTTCTCTACATTTAATATTATCGAAAAAAAAGGTATCCTGAAGTATGAATAACATATCTAATCTCATTCAAGGGCTGGAATGTTAGAGGGAAAAGAGAGAAAATAATGCTGCTTTGGTTCATTTATTGAAACATGTACATTTCTTACGTTTACAAACACACTGAGTAACTCTTGGTATAAAAATTACAATTCCTTGATTGTGGTTCTCCCTTAAAAAAAAAACAAATTTTAAAAAAAAAAAAAAACACTTGGACTGTACAGTAAAGTGACTCTATAATATGACATCAACAAGGTATCAGTGACCAGGAAAGATCATTCAAACAGTCAGATGAGAGAATGATCAACAAAAAATGAATGATGTGTATTGGTAGATACTAGATTACGCTGAAGTTTACCCTTTTACGAAAACTTAGGGACTGCAATCCACCTTTCGACAAGTTTTGCGGAGGGAAAGGAATCTTTGGCCTTCCGAGTGTTAAGATGGTTTTGCCATGAAACTTGCGTCTTTGTATTATTGAAAACAAGAATTAAGACATCAGCTATAAAGATGATAAGGGAAAATACTATGAACATCAGGGTGAATGGTGGATAATCAGGAGAAAGTACCAACATGGGGGGATTCTACTCGATCATGTGGAGAGGTTACTTGATCCAGTCAGCAGAATAATGGCATGATCACCAACATTTAAAAAATCTGCTAGTGGCCTCATCACCAGTCATAGTGTTAAATGTGTTCTCAAACACACACCACAAAATTTAGCTATGTTTTATAAATGCAGGTCTTGATAAAGAACAAGTTCCATTTCTGTCTCTATCAGCACTGATGACACTAGACTTCAGCAGCCCTTGGTGTGCTAAAGAAGCTTTTCCTATCATAATTTGTCTCGTAAAGTAAAATCAGTCAACAGAAACACGTAGCAACAAACTGGTATTCCAGCCAATTCATGCAGCCCCAGATGACATCTATCAACCAGCCCTCAAAAGGCAGCAGTCTACTTCCTCAGCCATGGAAGTTTGACGATCTTCTCTCCCTCGGGCCACTCAAAGCGTGTCTGGTACTCCGTGAAACTGGGCTCATAGCCGCCCTTGCCCAGGGGACGTCCGTGGATGTGCATATGGGCTTGGGGTGATGAGGAAGTCGTCGGAGCAGCGAGTGATGTCAGTAGGAGAGGCATAACGCTGCATATACTCGGTGCGTCCGGGGAAGGTGGTGTTGATCCCTGCCTGCTCCTGCACCGACATGGTGCGGGGACCCCGCGCTGTTGTGGTCATCATCTCCTGGTTCTTCTCCCTGGTCGGCTGGCCAAGGTGGCGTTCATGCCGTTGAGGGTTTTCATGGTGTCCATGTGGCTGCTGAAGTTGGGGGCGCCCCCTGCTCGGGTTCCTGGTGCTGTGAAGGTGTTACTGCGAGGATAGAGGGTGTCCAGGGTGCGGTAGCCTGAAATTACAGGGTCACTGTCTCACTTCTTTCTTTATAGTGTGTGTGTGTGTGAACTCCAGATTGTCTCTTCAACAACCATTTTTGTAATTTATACATTCATTTTCCTCCATACCCCTTCGTCATTTTTTGTACATTGCATAAGGAATAACAAGCCAAAATACAAATAAACATAAGAATCAAAGTGTAGAGTAAAGCTTTTTCAATACATGATACAAATCAGACTGATAAATTTGTGACAAGTATTATCTTTTTCTCCAGATGTCACAAATAACATTCAGTGTCCTCTGTTCTGATGGCCACCTGGGGGGGGGGGGGGGGGGGGGGGGGGGGGGGGTTTCATGACTTATTGGTGATGTCTGAAAGGGAGGTAATTGTTGAATTCACCTTTTTTTTTTTTTAATCATGTATGTATGAAATGAACATTACGTGACAATCTCTTTTATATGGTTATTTTATGTATCTTGTGTATTGATGTGTATTTTGCTTTTCAGTAACATTTCAGTCTTGTAAGGAATAAGAGATAACTCAGATAAGACTTTTAACAAATCAATAACTGCTTGAGTTTCAATTGTTCAGCAAAATCATGTCTTTCTTTTGAATTGGAGATGAATTTTTTTTATTCTATATATACATACACATACAGACCAATGCACATTTACACGCATTACTTTACTCAAGCACACACATTCCCACTAACTCATACACACACATGATATCTGCAAGGGAATGAATGGGAAATAACATTGTCTTATGGTCGACCTGTTACTTAATAAACAGCAGTCTACATTTGATTTAAGAAGGGTCACAGTCAAATGGTGACAGCATTTGCCCAGGAGCAAATCACTTGTGAGGTTGGATTTTTTTTCAGACAGAAAACCCTCTGCCCCCCCAACAGTAATTGGGAACTTTATTCAGTTCAGGGAAGGTAAAGGTCATGGAAGGAGAGGGATGTGTTCTGTATTACATCATTCCATGCTGAACACACAGTGAACCTCTTCTTCACTGCCTCAATGGCCATTAGGGTAAGAGGCTTTAAACTTGTTTAATCCCTGTTTTTACGTAACAGAATGTCAGTACCCCTAAATTCCGATCAGCAACAGCTGTTCTTTCATTTCATTTGTACTTGTACTGCGCCTGAGTCTCTTTCATCGTGAACACTTCCCAGTGCTGTGAAAGCGTGAAGGGAAGACGGCCTTAACCATATCGATCACTGTGGGAGTAATATGGGAAATGGGTCTCACACTCCTATAGGTCACCATGAGAGTGCTATGACTGAGACATGAGATGGGGCTTACCCTTGTTGGTCACCATGGGAGCTCTGTTATTGCTGAATCGAACCTCTTTGCCCAGGGAACCATGTTGTCAGGCGCCACACTGCCCCACTGGGTCGCCTCCAGGCTGGGCCGCCCCTGAGTGTCTCTGCTGGGGATACCCAGAGCTGGAACATGAAATGGACAAACTAGAGTGCTTCTGGAAGCCAAATCATCACCAAACCCTGACCATGCAATATAGATCAGGACAAAAGCACTGGACAGATATAGATGTTTAAAACAAACGATAAAAATTTGCTCACACAAAACGTGAAAAATCACAATCCAGGAACACAAAATAACAGGAACAAGATGAATTCACCTCAAAACTGCTGCTTGGGGGGGGGGGGGGGGGGGCTCACAAGCCTATAAAAAGAGACAAGCTAGCAAGCCATTGCTTTCTTCGTATCCTTCCTATATTTACGTGTGTTGATGGAAAGTTATGTCCCTTTACATGCTGATGGGGCCATAGAGGCAAGCTGCATTTGTTTTATAAAGAAACCAAAACCGCATTAAAATTCTGGGAGTGCTGAAACTGATAGTATGAAAAGCTGCCTATTTCGTTCAACTTGGCAGTCTCATCATGCTTTGACATATGAACATGTAATTTGCATTCCATGGTCGCCTTTGAACTAACATTGTCAACCAGTGCTTTCCTGCTCATCAAAAAGCTAACCCAGCAAACTAAGGCTTGGTCTTAAAAATAGACACTCTGAAACACAGCTGTGGCGTTATCTAAGAATGAGACAGCAAGTGTCAACCAAAGGAGTGGCCTGTTCATGCTGTTTCTGTATCTACCTATGGCATGATATTTTATATTTGTCTGTAGGAGGATACTCAATATCTCCCTGTGTGAGAACACTCTTTATACGCTGATGGGAAGGTTACAGTGTAATGAATGGGTTTCAACCAAAACACTTGAAAAAACAGGAAATAAGGAAAGAAAAAATATTGATCTAAAAAAAATGTAGCCAGTTAATGTTTCTGTTCAGGCAATAAGAGATCACAGAAACTTTTTACACTAGAGTTGATAATTGCACAGAAACTTCTTTCGTTACATGTTCTGTAGATTCCATGTTAAAATTGAAATCCCTTCTCCTTATATTCACATCACAATATGTATGTATATAATTTATCTCTCTCTAGTAATAACATCTTTTCTGCCCCATTCCATGAAATGTTTTGACTGCTATTGTAAAATCCAAACAGGTATTATATAACAGGTGGGGAAAAAAATTGAAATTTTTACTAGACTATCTTTGAAGAGTTTTTTTTCCCCGGGAAAAGAGAACATGCACTGTTGATGATGATAAAGCAGACCACATTATGTCACCTTGTTGGTGAACTGGATTATTTCTCTTGTACAGGTGTATAACAACATTGCTGTTGAACATGTGTTTCCCCATTCAGTCAGGTTTTCTAATTCTGTGTCATCAGTGCATGAATTCATGTAGCAGAATGATCATTTGTACAGAAAACATTCAGATTTTGCACATCAGAGGCAAACTGACTCGATATGTTTGGTTTCAGGTCAGCGATGTCTCTTTTCCTAACCTTGCCTTCAAATCTCTTTTCTTTGCTGTTTGTTCACCACCATTTTGTCTTCCTTTCTTTTAAAACTGTGGGTGTCTTTCACAAAATAAACTGGTATTTTGATGTGAAGGATTTTCATATGAGGCAGTCTAAGGCTATTTGGCAGGGACACTTTATTGAGACAGGTAAGTGTAAATCATTTTTTTAATATATTTTTTAAGGGGGAGGGGGGGGGGGGGGGGGGGGTAGGGTAATGACAGGGAGCTATTTTTGCTAGCTGAATGGGGAAAAAAAATGCAACTGAACATGCTAGTGGGACTCCTGGAATAGGCTTGGTACTTAACACTGCAGGAACATTTGCTCACTATTAGTGTCAAAAGAGAAAAAATATCTTTGGTATGAAAAATCACAAAGCAAGGATATTTACTGATCTGCTTTATGGCATGAGATAAATTTCAATAAAAAGGAAATTAGAATAAATAAATCAGTTTAAAGCGTCATTGACATGTAATTCTCTTGACCTTGTTCACCACCTTTGTATTGATGGTTACATTTTCCACAGCTTTTCAAATGCCTCTGTATTATTTATCTTATTTTCTACAGATTGTCCACTGGGCTTTGTGTTTTTGGTTCTACAGATTTTCTAATAGCATTGTACTGTTGGTTGTACTTCCACCCCCAACTTTCCCCATAGAATATCCTGCATCACAAAACAAACTCACCCATAGCCCCAGCAGACTAGGTTATGCTTCAATTTATCCCAGGACTTTTTGGTGCCTGTCAATTTCAACAGCTCTAAAAGAATTTTCATCATCGGTCTTATCATGTGTTATCTGCATTATCAGCAATGGTATCGCTTTCATCTATAGTGCATCATTTGAGCATCCTTAGATATCATAGCTTTAAATGATGGGATGTAGATTAAGAAATGGCATTTGCATGCATGAGCATGCACAAGCAAGCAAGACATACAGAGAGACAGAGTGGATCGAATGGAGACCAGGGGTTGATCACACAGACAGACAGGTGATGCTGGCTTGACAATTTTTTTCTGTTGGTTCTGGCTATCATTTGTCTGATAAAAAGCCTTGGTTTCGAAAGTGAAGGACATATTTCCATAGAGTTTGTAGTCATCATTGCTCTGTTAGAACCGTTTCCCTTTGGGGGAAAAAAAAGGGATTTTTGCTGTTATACATAGATCATGAACTGAATCAGCTTAGATAATGAGACTGGGTGAAGAAGGGTAATATTTTCATGTCTACATCTAAGAATGTTAACCTTTTGAACCCTTCTGAGTTCACAGCCTGGGCAGCTTCTCCTGCCTGGCCTGTTTTGCCGAGAGGTGCTGAACTTAAACTTTATTTTTCAAAAAAACTGTTTCCAGTTATACTTCAAACTGACACTGCAACAGGCTTGGGAGTTTTCACCATATATGTAATGAGATACACTTGTTCAAAGCTGAGGTACTGTTGATGAGTCCACTGCCAATGCAGTGTGTTGATAAAGAGTGTTCTGTAGTACCACTTGGATTCTGGAGTCCAAGACTATTTTGCTTGACAAATGTCACAGACTAAAACTTGATTTACCAATGTACAGTTATTATGTAGCATCCTAATGCTGATAAATTTGAAAGGGAAATAGGTGGTTGGCTGGGCTGTAAATGACGTGACTTGAAAGAGAAATTCTGAGTAGTTGTAAACAGGATTATTTTAATGACCATGTTGAATTCAACGTTCCAGCAAACTGTGAGGTGCTTCGACACACACACACACACACACAGAGTCAAAACACATACACATTAAAAACAAATCTGCAAAATAGCAAAAAGCAGAATTTGGAAGAAAAAAAAAATGACGAGTGATTGGGAAAAGGGGGTCTGAAATATGCAAGAAGCAAAGTCAGGGAGGGGGGGGGGGGGGGGGGGGGGGGGGGGGGGGGGGGAGTTATATTTTTCTGTCTTGGACAAGTGAATATTTTGTGTGCTTTTTGAGCCATTAATGAAAGTTCTTTTCTCACATTTTCACTGAAACAAAGAAAAATCCTATATTTTATAAACAAGATCATTTTCCTTCATATTCAGAAATCGGGACAAAAAACAATACCGGTTGTAAGTGAGCTTACTGTGTGTGTGATCTCGAAACTGGATTCATGAAGCCAGTTGTCTGCCCCTTGTCCATCCATGTGGTTTCCATTTTGAACGGATCTCTGGATCCCCGTGTGAGGTTGTTTCGGTAGCCTGTGTAGCGATCCGTCACGCCTATGTGGTCACCAAAGTTCTTGATCCGATTGGTTGCACCAAAGGTGTAGGGGTCGAGATCCTTATGAAATATTTGAAAAAAGTTGGCAGTAAAATGACTTGCTATTATGCATAAAAACACATCCACTCAGAAAGATATATGGATGCAGTCAGACATGCACATACACCCTTATGCATACATGCATGGACACAAGTGCACATGCACACACGCTCATGCACACACACACACACACACACACACACATGCACACACACACACACACACACACACACATCAATAATCTAGTGTGAGAAAAAACAAAATGGAAGCCATTTTTAAGCTCAAAATTGTAAATTCAAAACACTGCTCAGAGTGGAAGTGGAGGGACTGATTATCACAAATAACATAAAATCCTGTACTGAAAAGCTGTTAAAATGCCTAGTCAAATGCTTTCATGAGTTGAAAAGAGTACTCTGCGTTCTGTATTCTGCTCACTGATGGATCTGTCAAAAAAGGTGACTGATTGCTTTCATCAGTAGCTGTAAGAATGGGAGACATGTAGTGCAACAATTTTTATATAGTGTCACGCTTAGCTGTTGGGTCTGTTCGAGAAAAGTGACATTTTATTAGATCTTTTCGAAAAAGGCTATAGTCTACCTGTTGGATGTGCTGGAGGAAGTTGACAGCTTACATGCTGGATGTGCTGGAGGAAGTTGACAGCTTACCTGTTGGATGTGCTGGAGAAAGTTGACAGCCTACCTGCTGGATTTGTCTGAGGGAAGTGACAGCTTACCTGTTGGATGTGTCTGAGGGATGTGACAGCTTACCTGCTGGATGTGTCTGAGGGATGTGACAGCTTACCTGCTGGATGTGTCTGAGGGAAGTGACAGCTTACCTGTTGGATGTGTCTGAGGGAAGTGACAGCTTACCTGTTGGATGTGTCTGAGGGAGGTGTCATTTTACTTGTCTGAAGAAGGTTATAGCTTGCCTGTTGGATCTGTCTTACCTGTTGGATCCCTTTGAGGTAGATGATGGCTTATTAGTTAGATCTGTGTGAGGAGGGTGACAGCTTACCTGTTGGATCTGTTTGAGGCAGGTGATGGCCCACTGATGCAGTTCTCTCACTTCGTTCTCCTGTTTCTGCCCCATGGACACCGTCCCCAGCTGACTTTTGTAGTCAAACATGCGCGCCGCTGCCTTGTCCAGCACGCTGCATGCTCCTGCCAGGCAACAGGGGGGAATGATGCATTGAAACCTCCACGTTCAGGATGGGTGGGTTGGTTAGTTGGTTGGTGGTGGTTTCAATATTCTCTTATCTGTGGCCTTGAAAAGTTTTACCGATGGTAAATTAAGTGGTTACCCATTTCTGCTGGCTCTTTGTGCAGGTTTTGTGTGTCGTAGGTTTTCCTATCAGTCTGCTTGCCTTTGTTTGTCTTTGTCATCTAGGATAGGTTCTTTTAATCTGTTTTAAATGGGTTGGGAGAGGTTTTGCTTTTAATCTTTTTTTAACATATATACGTGGTAGTTTGGAACGTGGTGACAGTCCTGAGATAACCTCTGCTGTTGACGGACTATAATTTTAATCTTAATCTTAATCTTGTCTTTGTCATAGTCACTGGTTTTCTCCGCTGTTGCTTGTCATCATCTCAGCCCAAGTAGGGTGTTAATCTTATCAACAGATAAGACAACTGTAGTCTCTACTTTCTCTGTCCAACCTGTTCCTTCACTCTGGCCTAGTTTTTTTTTTTTTTTTCTTTTTACAAGATTCTTTATACATGTATGTGTGTAGGGGAGGGAAGTGGGGGAAGGGTTGGGGAAAACAGAATGAAAACTGCCAGTATCTTGATAAATTTCCACTTGTAATGCCCGTCAAACCAAGGTTACAGGGTAATGTGATTTGCATTGTAAACACTCTCAAGCATACATTTTCCCTCTAAAGTTATAAGGTGTCAGAGGCAGTTCCGTGCAGACAGGTGTTTCTTTTTGTTCTACATGCCCTAGTCACATGTCTGTATAAAACATGTACACATATGTAAGCAGATAAAGATAACGAGTAAATAATAGTATCATAAAAACATGTATCGTGAATGACAGCAGCTTGTTTTAGGGGAGGCAAATCATACTGAACTGCGATGCATTTCTTTGAGAAACATACAAATTCAAGCCGCATTTGTTTAGACTTGAAGCTCCTTTTATACAGAAGCCATATGTTTACGATACTGCAGGAGCTTTATGAGCAGTCAGTTATCCATTAATAAATGATGTTCGGAAATACATGTGTCAGAGGAAGAAATAAACTGCTTTCATAGAATTGAGCGCTATACAAACAATGGAAGTAAACATTGTTCATTTTTTATTGGACTTCTTTCACAACCACAAACACATGAACACACGCGTGCTTGCATGCGCATGCACACACACACACACACACACACACACACACACACACACAAAAATAAACTCATACACACAGACGGACAGAAAGACTAAAACACATGCCTGAGAGGTGTTCTCTGGAATTAAAAATCAGAAACTTTCTTTGTTCTATCCCCAAAGCTATCAAGAGCACCTCTGTTGTATACTGCTGATATTGGATCATTAACTCAACTTCGACCGCACTTATTCTCTCTCTCTCCCTTCTTCTGGGGAAAAGACGGGTACATTTTGCTGGTCTCAACAGTAGTACAGGGATGTTAAGGTGCGTTAATCTATGCTGGTGTTAATAGCGATACAGAACATGTTAAGATGTATTAATCCACGCTGGTGTTAATAGCAGTACTGAGATGTTAAAGAGTATCAATCCACACTGGTGTTAATACCAGTATGGAGATGTTAAGGAGTATTAGTCCATGTTGGTGTTGATGGCAATACAGACATGTTAAGGTTATTAATCCATGCTGATGTTAATGACAGTATAGAGACATTATGGAGTATTAATGCATGCTGGTGTTAATAGCATTACAGAGACGTTAAGGTGTACTAACTTGTGCTGGTGTTAATTGCAGTGCAGAGATCTTAGGGTAAATTAATCCATGCTGATGTTATTACCAATACAGAGATGTTGAGGTATATTAATCCATGCTGGTGTTAATAGCAACACAAAATGTTAAGGTGTACTAATCCATGCTGGTTTCGATAGCAATACAGAGATGTTAAAAGGTATTCATCCAGTGATTCTTAGATGCTGACAGAAGGACAACAATCAGAATTCAAAGAACTAAAATCACAGAAATGGACTACAGCTTTAAACTAAACATAATTGCAACCACACTCGGTGCTTGGTATTATGTTTCACTCTCAGTCAGATTTAAAGTTTGCCTTCAATTTTGTTTTTTTTCTTTTATTTGCAGGTGTGTTGTAGGGATGTTTAGAGGGACATTTCTATGCACTCAGATAACCACATTATGCATAACTTACATAGTCACAGACATTTCTGCAACTCATTCTCTCTCTCTCTCTCTCTCTCTCTCTCTCTCTCTCTCTCTCTCTCTCTCTCTCTCTCTCTCTCTCTCTCTCTCTTCGTCTAATGACACATATGTGAACAGACATAAAAACTGATGTACTACTACTACAAACTGCTACTACTACTACTACTACTACTACACACACAATATGATATACACAAAGATGGGACATGGCCTTTCATCCTGGAAAGTGCACCACTCTGCCTGTGACCTGCAGCAGGAACCCATTCACTTTGACTACTGTCTGCATGGCCATATCCTGGAGACGGTCACCAGCACTAAGTCACCATCTGCAGCGATCTCAGCTGGGACACGCACATCAACCACCTGTACAACAAAGCCAACAAGACCCTAGGCTTCCTGCATCATATCAAAGTTAGCTCCAGGAAGATCAAGGAAATGGCCTACAAGTCCTTTGTGCAACCCATCCTGGAGTACGCCAGCAGTGTCTGGGATCCACACACAGCAGAACATCAGTAAGCTTGAAGCGGTGCAGCGCAGGGCAGCCCGTTTCGTGATGAGGTGCTACCACAACACCTCCAGCCCCACCATCATGCTTGAAGAACTGAAGTGGCCCAGCCTCCAGGACAGACGACATACAGCACGTCTATCCATGCTGTAAAAGATCCAAAATGATCTGGTCAGCACAGAAGGCATCAAAGCCAGTCTGCGCCCTGCACCTCTGTGCCGATGCCGCAGTCACAATCAGCGGTTCATTCCGCAGTGCAGAACGCAGTACAAACAACGGGCGTTCCTTCCTCATACCATTAAGGACTGGAACGAGCTGCCCTGGACGTTGTAGGGGCCAAGACCATCGACACCTTTGTGTCAAGGGCCTCCCGTTTCCATTAAAAGCCATGCCAAGTTTTTTTTTTTTCCTTTCCTTCTGTTCGGACCCCTTGCATAAGTGACAGAATAATCATCAAGTTGATTGTGGTTGCTATCAAGGAAGAAGAAGGAACTTACTGTCACCTATGTGATCACACACACACACACACACACACACACACACACACACACACACACATACACACACACACGTGCTAACTCACTGTCACACACACGATAATTATGGTCACACACACCCTCACACACCTTCATAGACACTTACCAGCCACAACACTGGCCGTCGCCTGGGGATCAAATGACCCTTTCCACTCCTCCGACCTGAGCAAGGTTCCATCCAGCTTGAGGTGGTCCAGACCGTTCTTGATGGACGTCAGTTCCCTGGCGATCTCCTCCGTGCAGTAATAGTTGCCACTCTGCAAAATGTCGGCAATGTCCGCCTCCACTGAGCGAACCGAGTGTTGCAGTGCATTTGTCGCGCGAGTCACCTCCATGGCTTGTTTTGCCTCACGTCTGCTTCGTTTCTGTTTGTTCTATCTCTGGACACTTCCTCCGCAAGCCAGTCCCCCTCAAGATCAGGATGTGGAGGTGGAAGTTGTCGCGTGAAACGCTCGATCTTTTGGTGTTTTCACCACCCCGCTTCTAGCCCGAGCTTCCTTAGAGATGGCCGCGGTTAGCACCGTTGACAACCATCTCTCCCCGCGTGCACGAGTTCCTGACAGGGAGGTTAATTCTGTGAGCACTCCGGACTCCACTTGAGTATGGTCAGATTTCAATCGTAAAAAGGTTAAAATGAATAAACAGATAAGAGAAAAAAAAAAAAAAAAAAAAAAAAAAAAAAGAAAAAAAAAGAAATGAATGAAGAGAGAAAAAAGCTCCCCGTAAACTCTCTCTCTCTCTCTCTCTCTCTCTCTCTCTCTCTCTCTCTCTCTCTCTCTCTCTGGTGGGGCGGTGGAGGAGTTTAAAATACATTCCAAGTGGATGAGATTTAATAAGATAAACAGCCAACATTGCCAGACTCCAACCATTCTCATAACTGGGATTGAAAACACTAGACATGTTCAGGGAAAGGACTTCATCTTATCATGAAGAGGCTGAAAGTGAGTTCTTGTACTCGTACGGTTTTTTGTTTGTTTGTTTTCAATTCGCAAATTTTTGATATGTTTAATGTTAAATCTTATTCTAGGCATAGGGCCTATACCATATCAGTATGGTTCGGCGTCTAATTTGCACGTAGAGCAAGGCTTTTTTTCATCCCCCCTCCCACTCTCTTCCTCGCTTTTCTCCCCTTCCCCAATCCATATACACCCATAAACTGTTCGACTCTTACGAGTAATATGTCAGCCAGTTCCATACTTTGATGATCCTTGACTCCCATGTATTGGAGATACATGAGGTCACATAGAATGGATGTTTCTGGATACCAGTATATAATTATGGACCCTGTGTGTGTGTGTGTGTGTGTGTGTGTGTGTGTGTGTGTGTGTGTGTGTGTGTGTGTGTGTGTGGAAATATTTCGTCTGTATGCTTATGCAGGAGTATCAGCCTGCGTACGCAGAAAGAAAGAAAGAAAGAAAAGCCATGAAGCAAAACCAGTCTTTCCGTCTGTTCTAAAAATGTTTCTTTTGCTATCCATGAGGAAAAGTTGAGGAAGAGGGGGAGGGGATCTACACATTTGACCACAGAAAACAAACGAAACCTTCCCAACTGTGAATGACGTCTCTTATTCCTGTGCACGCGGAACTAAGCGTACACTGGTAAGACGTGGGGCACGACGACCAACCGCCGTAGAGAAGTGGTTAGCGTCGCGGACTCCCGGCTGGGAGGTCATAAATTCGGTTCTCATCAGAGATATTTAGTTGTGGGGTATTTCTGCCCTGACTGGCTCCTGCCCAGAGTTGAGTTTTCTACGGGCTCAGCCGGGAAGACTGGGACCACACAGTTGAGTTCCATCCAGTTGGTGGATGCGTCTCAGAGAGCGTTGCTCAATTTTCCTGACCAACCCTGCAGATGTCTGTATCGATCGGGCCTGTTGACGCCGTTACATGTTATGAGTACAGGCCTGTCGTGCAGTCTCAAACCGGAATGTAAATCTGTAGCATCATCTTCATCATCCTCATTCTCATCAATGGGCATGATGAAAAAAAAAAAAAGTACCAAAATCTGTGGCCCGTCATGCCCTGCTCTCATGGTGACCTCAGTTTTGATCGCCTCTCCGCGTCTATGGCCAAGATTTAATTCTGTCGGGGTCACCAGTATCGGCAAATTCGTGAGAACTATCGTTGGACGTACGTACGTGGTGGAGCCCTCCGGAGGGAGAGCTCTCACCCTCGCCAGCTTCGCAACTAAGCTATTATTGTCAGTAATAGCCTAGTGTGCTGTCCTGTCTGTGTTGGATCAGAACAGGCGCCACTGAACACCACTGAATTAAGTGACTCGCCGGCAGTGCAACGTCCCCTCTGGTGGGTTGGCTCGTGACGACTTGACATAGACTGCTACCTGTGGGTTGCCGGTGGCGGGTCGGGACAGGCTGTACTGTGGCTGTGGACAGAGAATCGGTATTAGCGGCGTAGATGCAATGGCAATTGTTAATGATATGGCACAGAAGATGGGATAGAAAGACAAAATGGGGCATGACTAACGCGGGGAATGAGAATCACGCTTAGTGGCAAATTACAAGTCCGTCAGAGGCTAGAATAGAGACTTGTGACAGGCTATAAATGTTTGTGACCAAAACAATGAAACGGTCAGTGCAGGTTACGTACAACAAACGTTTGCCAATGGGTACAGCAAGGGGAAAAAAAAAACAGATTCAGCCACTGTGTGCGTGCACACGCCCCGTACATGCGTGCCGCTCGCATGCGCGCACTTGCTTTTGTGTAGTGCGTGACTGTGTATGTGTGTAGTGTGTGGTGTGGTGTGGTGTGTGTGTGTGTGTGTGTGTGTGTGTGTGTGTGTGTGTGTGTGTGTGCGTGCATGCGTGCGTGTGTGCATGCGTGTGTGTGTGCGTACACGTGTGTGTGTGTGTGTGTGTGTGTGTGTGTGTGTGTGTGTGTGTGTGTGTGTGTGTGTGTGAAACTATTCACGTTTTCTCGAACTAAGTATTGAAGATGACACAAACAATACCTGGAAGATTAACCTGAAGTCTTTTAGCCAGGGTACGACGACGACGACAACAACAAACAACAACAACAACAACAACTCAGAAGCGCAGATGGATATTGCTAATCCACAAGAAAATGTTCCAGTTCCCCAAGACTGTTCGAAACAGTCATTTGTTACATATACTACCACTACCTGACAGACTACTACTGTAGAACAACTCAGTATTTTACTCAGAAGACATTTCCAGTAGCTGATATTGATAATGACCACGTAAATACGTTTGAAGAACAAGAGGAGAGCGAACAACGGCCGTGTCAAATCCAACCTTGACAAACTGAAAGATTCTGACAGTGATCGCTGAACAATTCCAAGCGGTCTTGCGAGGAAAATACGCCCCAGTACTCATAGAGGACCTTTAAGCTCTCGCAAGCAATTTCAACAAAGTGATGATTTAAAACAGCTTCAGATGGTCCTTGCATAGAAATCGAAAACCATCGATCTTAAGCAGCATCTTGGACATGTGTGCCACTAGAAAGACTTTGCAAATGCTCAAGAAGTCTGAGGGGGAGAAAAATCCAGTGCTATAAGCAAATGAAGAAAGCCGGGAAAGGGGAAAGTGGATCGACCAACAACGTGAGGACATTGGAGATATAAACAAAAAAAAAACAAAACAAACGAAAAACAAAACAAACAAACAACCCCAAAACAACTAGACAACAGCAATACCAAGAAAACTTTTAAGATTGTGAAGGACTTGTCCGACCAAACGGAAGTAAAGTCAACATTATTCAGGACAAGGACGGCAACTGGCTCGCACATGAAGAAGACACACAGTTATATATGGTCTGAATATTGTTCTGAAGTCTACAACCGAGCACAGGAGAACCAAACATACCAGCAGCGCATCATTCATCGAATGACGATGACTTTCCAATACTACGTGAAGAAGTCACAGCTGCAGTAGAATCGATGAAATGTAGGAGAGCTGCAAGCATTGACAGCATCCCTGTAGAACTCTTGAAACAGGCGGAGATGCAGTAACTGATACCCTGACCGCCATCTGCAACAAAATCTGGCACTCTGGCAGTGGCCCACGCTATAAGCCCAGTCACCAACTGGTGCTCTTCCCAAGAAAAGAAACCTCCAATACTACCAAAACTACCACACTACAAGCTCATCAGCCACATCAGCAATGTTCAAAATCATCTGAATAGATTGCAACCGCAAGAAGATACCATCATTGCTGAAGAACAGGCTGGATTCCACAATGGCATAAGTAGAATCAGATTTTTGAGTCATGTACCCTTTGAAAAAAAAAAAAAGGAAAAAGAAAAGAAAGAAAAAAAAATAATATCTCCAGCACCAGAGCCCAAGTTCTACCACATTGTCATAGTTTTGAAGAAGGCGTCTGGCATGAGGCACCATGGACCACAAGGAAGAAATTCAACGTCAGGCAGAAGCTTATCAATACCACCCAGCAGCTGTGCTCCAAAGCAACCAGTGCGGAACTCTTACCGGGTGCTAATGGACAGTGGTTCCATGCTTCAGTTGGAGTTCGTCAGGGCTGTCTTCTATCTCCCTCACTTTTCAACATAATCTGGAACCCATGATTTCTCATGTACTTGAAAATCATGTCAGCTTTGTCAGTATTAGAGAAAGAACCATCATTTATCTTCAGTTTGCAGATGACACCGATGGTCTGGCTGGCAAGTGAACAAGAACTCGTCAAGTTTGTCGAACACTGAATGAAACATCAACAAGATATGGCGTGGATATCAGCAGCGAGAAGACCAATTTAATGGCCAGCGGCAACACCACCATGAATACCGATGTAAAGATTCATGGTCAGAAACTAGAATCTGTTCAACGATGCAATTTACCTGGGATCTATCATTAGCAGCGATAGATCCAAACAAGACATCCTCTCATGGGCAGCAAAAACAAAACACAGCGCTGTCCAGGTTAAGATATGCACGGAGGTTTTAAGTTTCAGTTTCCACGAGATTTCATCTTCCTGTACGGATGCAAAGCATTGAGCCTCACAGCTGATGTAGAAAGAAGAATCCGAGCCATGGGAATATAAGATGTTTACCTCAGGGTTCTAAATATCAGATATAACTAGCATACACTATCAACGAGTGCATTAAACCATCAGGCAGCACATAGGACCGTACGAAAATCTGTTGACATAGAAAAAAAAAAACTAGCTTGATATGCCATGTAACAAGATCCAACGGCTTTGCTAAAGGAGCTGTGTTGAGGAGGGAGGAGGGGAAGACAGAAAAAAAAGAGGATGGACCAACAACATTCCAGAAAGGATAGGGAACGCTTTTGCAGGACCCACTTGGCACACAACCGACAGACTAGGGAGAACCTGGTGAACTGTACTTCAGTGTGATGCCGCAATGTCCCCTTGGAATTAAAGGAGAAGAACCCAGAGGGGCTCCATAGTCAAATGTTAGATCATCTGCCTGTTGATCTGACAATCGTGAATTCAAACCGCTCCTGTGATCAGGTTCTATGACTTGGAAGAAGACTTCTTCTGTCCTCCGAAAAGATATGAGAGGGATTTCCTTGGGGCCCCCCCCCCCCCCCCCCCCCCCCCCCCCCCCAGCAACAAATGGGTACCTGATTTAGGTCAGGGGAAATTGATGTGGTGAAAGCAGGAGGTTGTGTGCTCGGACATCTACAACGCCAGGTTACTGCCTCTACAGCCGCTGGTCCATGGGAATGTTCACTGTATCAGTTTTCTGTCGTCTTATCCTCGCCGGTACATCACGACCCCTTCAAGGTGAGCATCGACTATGAAAGACAGGAGCACTATACTCAATGTTGCATATGGATGTCAGAGAATTTAGTGTCACAACCTCCAGGCAAGCAAGTTGAAGTCTCGGCCAAGCCATATATATGTATATCGAAACTCTGCAGAAGGCAGCCTTGACGTGTTTTTGAGATCTGTAAAGGGATCCAATATAGGCATAATCTTTTCGGTCCATTTGTTTTTAACCTTGACCCAGAGACCGAGTCCACACGAAGAATAGGATGATCGATATTCTTGAGCAGACAACTCTGGTACTAGATAATATTAGTATGAAGACACCCTGCTCCGTTGCTCCGCA